>JAEIIH010002233.1:0-11276 GCA_018904745.1 Drosophila orosa
TGTAAAGATGTACATAGGTTCGATTTCATTTGAACACAAATGGCAAAGACCAATTTCCACAACAAATATATATATTTTTTATTTAATTAATTTCTTTTTTTTTAATTTCGCCTTCCCTCTGCCCTTGATTCTTATGATCCTAATTGGCATTTTATTTACCAACCCGAGTATTTCTTGGTTGAGGTTTTCCATTGTGATCTAATTTAACGTTTCCATTGTAAGATGTTTGTGTCTGAAATGATCCGAAATATGTTTGGAATTTAGACAACATACTTTTTAATGTTATTTTAAATTATGCAATTGTTAATTATTCTTAAATGACTTACCCCACTAGCAGTTAAAATCAATTGAAATCCTGTCCATACGAGGAGCATAAAAAGTAAATAAATGTTTCTCATTCTGAACACTTCCCTTGACTTGCAATATGGAACTGAGTGATGAGGCTGCTCTTTACATATTTTGCGTTTAATAAGTCAATTGAGCTTTAAATAAGAGCGATAAGAAAGTCCCCAGCTTTCTATTTATTCTAGAAACCTGAGCAGTAACTAATTATACAAATACCCTTAGGTTACAAGGGTATCATAGCTTAGTGTCAACCTAAAATATTAAGGAAAAGTCAAGTATCTTCGAACTCACATAACCTTTCCAAATTTGCAATGCTGTGAAGTATGTAAATATCTTTAATAATAAATTCTAAATTGCTTTTATATATATTTTTATTTATTTATAAATTTTCAATTATCCGCAGGTATTATCTAAGTTTTGAGCTTTCCTTCCAGATTTTGTATTACCCATACCAGCTCCTTCTTGGTCGAGGATTGTTATTGTGATCTCTATAAACATTTCCATTATGAGTGAGATGTAGCTGAAATGATTCAAAATATGTTGAGAATTTTGCAAACATGAATTTTCTTGTATTTTAAATTAATACAGTTTTAATTATCCCTAAATGACTTATAGTTAAGTCATGGTCCCATTTACGTGACCCAGCAATCAGTTGGAATCCTGCCAATACGAGGAACACAACAAGTATATAATGGTTTCTCATTCTGACCATTTCAGTTGAGTTGCAATATGGTACTGAGTAAGGAGGCTGCTCTTTGCATTGCTCTTGAGGCGGAGTTAATGAATCAATGAACCTAAAAATAGGCTTGATAAGAAGGTCGTTGTTTTTGGATTTTGCGCTTGCAAATGTTTTTGTTATATAAGTTCTATAATTAATCTTAACAAATACCCAAACACGTATGTCGGAGGCTTTGCTGTCTTTGCAAGCTACTCAAAACACTGGAAACATTTTCCCCAAATATCTTATCCTGATTACAGATATTTTGCACATACACCCAACACACACAATATATTCCCCGACATGCTCCATCATCTCCCGACTCAAAACCAGCCCGCGGATATTCCCAGTGGGCGTTCCGGCTTTAACTTTGTCAACTGCCGGAGGTTAGTTATCGAATCAACTCCTTGGAAGTCATTGGCAAACTCCTCTACTCATTCCTCCCCAGAAATGCGGAGCTGCTGGCCCAGGGTTATCAACCGCCTAAGGCTGTGCGCACTGGTACATCCATCGTAGGCCTAATCTACCGGGACGGCGTTATCCTGGGCGCCGATACCCGCGCCACCGAAGGCCCCATTGTCTCCGATAAGAACTGCTCCAAGATCCACTACCTGCAGAACCACATTTAGTAAGGGTCTTCATTAATCCCGCTCCTACTTATTTCTAATATAATTATTACTCTGCAACTCGTAATAGCTGCTGTGGCGCTGGCACCGCCGCCGACACTGAGATGATGACCGTGATGACCTCCGCGGAGCTGGACATGCATAGCCTGAACACTGGTCGCCCGGTGGTGCCTGTGGTCTGCGCCAGCATGCTCCTCCGCCGCACCCTGTTCCGCTACCAGGGCCACATCGGTGCCGCCTTGGTGCTGGGCGGCGTGGATAAGTCGGGGCCGCAGATCTACTGCATCTATCCGTGCGGCTCCAATGACAAAATACCGTTCGTTGCCATGGGCTCTGGCACTCTGGCGGCCATGTCTGTGCTGGAACACGGCTGGCGTCCGGATCTGGGGTATGAGGAGGGCAAGCAGCTGGTGCGCGAGGCCATCTCGGCCGGGGTTTTCAACGATCTGGGCTCCGGATCGAACATCGATCTGTGCGTGATCACCGCCAAGGGGGGCAACTACCTGCGCACGGACACGGTGGCCAGCGAAAAGGGCGGACGGGTGGGCAAGTATGCCATCAAGCCCAACTCCACACTGTTCACCTCGATGTCTGTGAACAGTCTCCTGGTCACCCAGGAGAAGATCTACTCGCCGTCCCAAATGATAGATGACCAACAGTCGGGGCCCAGTGGCCTCCAGGCAGCCATAGAGCAGGAGGAAGGTGAGCCGCAGCCAGGAGGATCCCAAAATCGGCCATAGCCCTCAAAATATTTATTGTTTTTATGAAAATTACCTGTTAACCAGCTCATCTATGCCATAAATGTTTGCAGTGGAGGTACTTGGTTCGATTTCAAAATAGTGACAAACTCTTTATTACGTTTTCAGAGGTATAAAAATAAGTTATCTGAAGGTGTTAAGAATTCGGACTCGAGCTCAATGATATTATTACCAGCCTGGCCTTCGTTTAGCTGTTCCATTGGGAAAATACCTAACATTCCCGCCGACTGCCTTCCTAGGATGACCGTGAATTGGACGATCCTGGAACATTCATGTACATATATTATTTGTATATGTATTATTTGTATAAATGTATTATATTGTTATCATACCCAGAATGACTCACCGTTTGTTCATAAAACCCCAGTAGCTGTCCATTTATCCATTTGGATCCTACCAACACTAGGATCGTCAAAACTATGTAAAACATCTTCATTGCGACCACTTTACTTGAATTGCAATTTGTAACTGCGTACGGAGTCTGCTCTGTATATAGAGGTTGGGCTCAGTAAACTCTTATATAAGTCAATGGAGCTTTAAATGATAAGATTGTTTTTCCATTAAAATATATATGTATTTTTGACGCATTATTCTGTAATCCTATAGCTGAACCCTGAAAAGTCTTCTCATAAAAGCTTTACAAATAAGTTTTAGAACTCACAACAATCCACATAGAGTATGTAAAATATTTAATAAAAATAGAGAGTTAGTAGAAGATGAAGAACGTAGCTCATATCACCAATCACGATGAATTATAAGATTAATTAGAATAAATAAAATTATTATTTTCCATTGATTTATTCCTATTGACTGACTAATACATAGGGTAAGTACCCATTCCAGTTGCCAATAAAAATGCCTTAAAGGCAAGGAGCTCCACAAAGAACTACAGGTTTATCATTCTGTCCATTTCTCTTGGAAACAAGGAGGTTAATATTCCAGCAATGATTCTTAGGAGCATAATTCCTCAATCTGCCAATACTTCTAAGAATCAGTGACTTTCATTTCTCAGAGAAGAAGAATGAATCTCTCGTCCCAGAATAGTATTATTGCTTTGTTTATCGATATTTCTTGAGAATTATGATATTATCCAACTCCCTGACGAATCAATAAAACACTAATAAAGTAAATGGTCTTGTATTATTTACATATCTACTGTACAACACGACTACTCTACGTACTTCTAGGTAATGCTTAAATTAGTGGATTGGCAGGGACTGCGGACTGAGGACCTCGTCCTGCTCACACATTGATGACCAGTGCCGTGGATCGATACTTTCGCTTGGGCTTAAGCAGCGGCTTGGACTTGGGCGGCCGGTGCAGCTCTACGCTGGGTGGGCGCCGTCGGGATCGAGATCCCTTTGGTGGATGCGGTGGATGATCCAGGTACTTGCCACGGAGAGGCCCGGGGCCGGAAAAGTTGGGCGGAAAAGCCTCGAAGTCTTCGATCTCGAGGTCGGGGCGTGACTCCAGTTCGTGTTCCTGGGCCTGCGCCTTGAGGAACTTCTTCAACTTGGGGTTATTTAGCAGCTGCACCTTGATGGCCTCATCTAGGAGTTTCTGCTGGTCCTCCAGATAGGCCTCGATCTGCTTCTTGGAGGCCACATTCTTGTAACGATCGTGGCTCTTTGGTCGCGGCACTGGAACCACCTCGTAATCGTCGTTATCCGCCTCATAGACACTATACGAATTACTGCTGGAGGCGGCGGTGGCCTTTGGCGGCGGCACCAAATGGAAGGGATCCACTTCGCCATCGTACTGCACGGGATTCCACTTGGAGCGCTTCGGGGGAGGACCCACATCCTCTCCGGATGCGGATCCAATGTGAACATCTGAGCCATAGCCGGTGGCCTTGTAGGGAATCGCTGTCACATACTTGGGCTGCTTGGGGTATCCGGATCCCGAGCTACTCGTCTTCTTGGGCACTGTAATGGGATGCTGGACACGGATCTGGGTGCCAATGGAATATTCCCGGCTGTCCTGCACGGAGGACTCTGCGGAGTACTCGGCGGAGTTGTAGCGCTCCCCGGAGTAGTCATCTTCTTCTTGCTGTGAAGAGAGTTTTGCAAAAATAATTATATTTGTAATCCTTGGTATATCTATACCCTGGCAGGGTATTATAAGTTTAGTCAGTTACCTAATATTTATAAAAATATTATTTTAGGTAACATATTTGATAAATTACTTATACATTTAGTTAGCACTTCACAGATCTCTCAAACGTTTTCTCATAATTCTTAATTTCAACACTGTTAAATCACTTTGAAATTTAAAAATAGTTTTCTAGCAACTTCTCTGATTGATATTTTATTTTGCCATAACTCACCGATCCGTAGGGCCTGTAGTGGCTCTTCTTGGGATACTTTTTGCTGACAGGCCGATGTTTGCTCTCGTTCGTCTGCAGATCGGATCGCAGGTAGCCGGCGGGTCCCAGTCTCACGGGTCCAGGCAGGGCACCCGACGCAGATCCCGATCCATGTCCGTGTCCGTGTCCGGCTCCCGGAGCCAAGGCACTGAAGTAACTCCTGCGGTAGTAGGATCTCGGAGGTCTCAGCCCGGAGGAGGCCGTGACCAGAAGCATGGCAGCAGCCCAGAACTGAGAACCAGAGGTTATAATCCACATTAAATTCAGGTGTGTAAATCCAGGTGTCAAGAGCAGCTTACATTGCAGCAAAGTCGCATTTTGAGTGGATCGGGTTTTCCTAAGCTCCTATTTAACTCTCTATTCAGTCACATCAGCCACCAGCGTGGCCCCAACGAAACTGAAAGTTCGGCCAACGGACGCAACAGTTTTATGCCAGCTTCCTCGAGCCAGAGCCAGCCGCAACATGTTTTGCAATCGCCAAAGCAATCGCAATTGAAACCTGCCAGGTGAGCCGCCAGTATCCACCGCCGCCAGTACCCACCAGATCGAAATCTCCGCTTCACGCATGGACTTGCCACTAAGATACTACAGCTACAGTTCACAACTCGAAGCTGGAGGAAACGAAACTGAAACTGAAACTGAGGCATCATTTGCATTTCCAGTAGGAAATAGAGCGCATGCGCCGGGGTATGGGGTCTTGAATAAAATGTTTCTTTATGGCCGTAATTACGCATAACGATGGCCATTTGCTACTCTGAGGCTGTAAATGGGCTGCGGGGATTTTGCTTTTGTGACTTAATAAGAAAGTAAGCGAATTGATCACACAAAAAGTGCAATTATAGGTAGTAGAAACATGCGAAAATTGATACTTTGCATGGATGGTGTGAGCTTGATTAGTCGTATTGTAATGGATGTACAGATTGAATCAAATTAAGTAAAATATAAAAAATAGTACAAAGATTATCGTATATAAGAATTAAAAGACAAGTGCAGCAGGTTGGTTATACAATCTTTTTCGGTCTTCAGTAAACTTTGATGTCGATTGGACATTAACAACTTAACCCGCTTGAATATACTAAGTTGTCACAGAATTTAGACTTGTCAATTTCTAGCTTACTCAAAGCTTCAACATTGTCTGCGTTTAAATTAAGAGGTCTCGACAGATTAAGCATTAATATTCAGCTTTAATTTGTATGGCAAAAATAATCAAATATTTCCAAGACTTTTCATTGAAGAAAATGATGTTTTGACCTGTTTTTCCAGACAACTAAAGCCTTAAAGAATTTTCATTATGGGAAGTAAACAATATCTTTAACAAAAAGCAGAAATTACAATAATATTTTAATTTCTCCCTCTTTTTTTCCACTATTTCATTTCTTTCTGCAGTTTGGCTATTGTTTGCCGCCTCCGGCGAGTCATCCACCCACTCTTGAGGGGCAGAAGAGACGCCTTATCGAATCGTTTGAATCGAAAACGATCTGCAAACGGGTTTCCACGGCGCATTAGCCATTCCGATCAGTTACCCAATAAACGCTCGCCGCTTTAGGCCCGAAGTTCAGGTTCAGCGGGGGCCACTAGCGGCAAGCCAGGAAATGTTAGCCAGCTGGCTCCGCTCTTTTTGGCCTTTTTTGCCGGCACGCTTGGACTACTTTCTATGTGGCCAGGATGCGCGACTGTAATGCGGAAGATGTATACCATACGGAGGCAGTTTGTCTTGTCTGTGGAAGCTGGGGAAGTGGAAATAGAAATGGCAATGGATGTGGACGTGGATGTGGATGTCGATTTGGACAGGGGAACTGGGAGTTGCATAACATTTCACCACGCTTCATTTGCACAATTATTTTGCACTCTTATCCTGTCTGCATGTGTCTTGCTTTTCAGTTTTCCTTTTTTCTTTTTTGCAGCAAGTTTTTTTGCTGTTCCCATGGCAGATGGAGATTGCTGGCAATTAAAGCGATGCTTTAATTAAATTCCCGACTAAATTGAAGCCTTGCCAGTGCAATTTGCGAGCTGGACAAGCGGACAATGGGTGGTTAGCCCCCACTCCCACTTTCCACAGCCAAGGTCAAGCTCAAGTTCAACACGCGTGACAATTGTGGCAAAGTGGCAAAGTGGCCGCCGCAATTGTTGCAACTTTGCTTAATTTCCCGCTTCCTTGTGAGCGAATCGAGTTGCACACTTGCTCTTGGACTTCAACTTCAACGTCAACTTGAATTTCCGCTGGGTCTTAACAATGCCACCAAACGGATTTCGCTTTTTTCGGCCAACTTGCTGAAAGTTTTTGTGAAAGGAGTTGCTGCGCTGGGGCAGGGACCTGCAAATGGGTTTCGGAATTTTGGGCATGGCCAGGTGAGCTGCCCAGAGCAATGACTTGATTGCACCTGATTCCAGCTCTAAAATTGGCGGGAATTCAAATGATCCCATAAAGCAAGGCGGCACGAAAGGGTGCCGTAAATAACATAGGTTTGTTCGGTTTATTAAAGGGGCCATTGGCCGATTTGAATTCAGATTAAATCGGGCTTCGAGTGAACACCAATTTAATATTATCTCCAAATTGAATACTATTGGGAATCTAATGATTTTTGGTTCAACGAATGCTTACACCTGCAGCTATTTGAAGTAAGTGTCCATGGGAAAAGGTGTTTTAGTTTGGCTTTCTAAAAAAAGAAATGTACAAAAACTGTATTAATTTATTATATCAAGTTTTAATAATCCATATGTGTAGTATTTTTGAAAGCAATTTTAATTAACCTGCTCTATTACATTTAGTTTAAGAAAGCCGTATTCATATATTTGCTTTGAACATTTAATAAATTTATTAGGCAGTAATTCAATTAATTTATTAATTTATTGTGTTACTTTTCCTTTTTTATTTTTATTTAAACCACATAAAAGTTTATGACCTTTTTCAGTTACAATTTTTATACATACTTGCTTACCTTGTAATTAGTCTGTTTTAATGTTTATTTAATACTTAAAAATAAAGGTTAAAATTTAATACTTTTAAAAAAACTCAAATTCTTAATGTATAGATTTTTTACTTTTGAAACTTTTAACTATTTACATACATATATTAGTTCAATAAAAATATAAATAAGTTAGTCCATATACAGACTTCACCCTAATTGAATGATTCCCAATTCGAAGTTCATTTGGTTATATGTAAAATCAGTTTATTAGCATATCTCTATTATAATAATTATAGATTATTCTGCGTTGGCTTAAAAAGCTAAATTAATACATGTTCGGGTTGCACAACAACGACAGAGGCAGCCAGACGGCTCACAAATTAGTCAAGATCAAGGTTTGTTTATGTGCATAAATATGTAGTATATATATATATATATATATATACTATTCAACGAATGCCGACTCATTCGTTCGTGGGTGAAGTCAAAGTTGGGCAGATGATCGTAAAAATAAAAGCCAACAAACTTGTGGCAGTTGTTGCCTCGGCGCCGCGCCTTCAGGGGTTGCTGTGTTTTTTCTGTGCTTTTGATGCTGCCTGCAATCGCAGCTGTTGCTTTCAATAAATTTTTGCAGGTTTTCTGGTATCAACTTTACTGCACATGGAAAATATACATCAAATATTGGTATTTAAATCATATTATTATACTTTATACTTTTTTAGAAGCGATTTAAAAGAATAACTGGATCATAACTTGTCATCTCAAGACACCAAAAATCTAGCCATATATTTAGGAAATGTTTTCTTGATTTAAAAGATTGTTTGTAATTTGTACATAGAAAAACTGAAGTTACAACAAGAGATACTATTTTAAGCATATTCGTATCGAGTGTTTTTTGTTTGTATTTTAAAAGTGTAACATATTTTTAAAGACAGCCTCAGTTGAGGCTTTTATGTGGTTCCAATTGAGTTGAAATTTGGTTTAAAGAAAGTTTTAAGATAATAAAATTAAATTCAAGAATGTTTTTTTTTACGAAATTCCGGCTGCCAAGTCTTGTTTTTCGAGAGGAAAGACTAATTTTCTTATGCAACCATATCGAATTTCCCACTATTTCTTCTGATATTTTTCCCTGTGCAGCTGCAGCTGATTAAACACGCAATTCGAGGCAGAATGGATCGAGACTCAATCTGGGAGACCCACGCTGATCCGCTGCCCGGCGGAGCTGCGCTGCGCTGACTGTGCTGCCGGCGTGCCGCCCACCATGAGAGCGTCGCCGCTGAAGCAGAGGCTGCTGCGCAGGTGCTTGCGGGGATCGGCTGGGGCGGAGGCGACGGCGGGAACCTCATCCAGCATGTGTGTGGTTGCCGTCGGGCTCTCTGTTAATTTTGGCAAGATTTTCCTACCGCTGGCCTGGTGGTAGTTATTATTGTTATTTAATGGCTTGGCCCGACTAGTTTCCATAAACGAACGCGGCTGCTGATTGTGCTGCTGACGCTGATGTGGCTGCTGGAACTGTTGATCTTGCTGCTGCTGATGTCGACTTCCGGTGGGCATATTTGGCTGCTGACGAGGGCGAGTTTCGTAGAGGGGTTCCGGAATCAGATCTGCCTGCGGATCCTCGTAGTAGGCATACTCTGCCGCCTCCTCGTTGTAGGTCACTTGCTTCTTGGGCAGACCAGGACTCCGCGTCAATTGCAATCGTCGCACGCGATTATCCAGAAAGTCCAGGGAGTCCTGATCCTGCAGCGATGATTGTTTCAGTATCTTCTTGGGCATGGGCAGTGGTCGTGATCGCGGTCGCCATTCGGGACTGTCGTTCAGGGGCTTCTTGGTCACCTTCGGTTCCAGTTCCACACTGAAACTGCGCACATTCCGCTTGACCTGGAGCTTGGGGCTGTTCTTGGAATTGAGTTCCACCTCGCGCTTGTCGTTCAAGTCCATCTGGGGTCTCCGCACATTATTCTGTGTGGCATTATCGGCCTCGTTCACATAGTCGTAGAACTGGATCTTGGAGCTGTAGGCTTGCTGGCGACGATTGGCGGTTGTGTCCACCATTGTTTTGTTCTCCATTCTCTCCTCCCGCGGCTTCACTTCAGTGAGCTTGGGTGTCAACTCCCTACGCGTACCCCTTCGCAGCCCAGGAGCGGGATTAGACTGCAGATTGTCGTAGAACTGAATGGAGGAGCTGGCAAACTCCTTGTGAAACATTCGTCGCGTATCCACTTCGCTGGGAGAGGCATCTTGGACCGAGGAGATTCGCTCTAGGGGCCTCTCCACGGGCAACTGCTGGCTGTTCCTCCTCTTCACGCGGTTCTCCACCGCCGAATCCGCTCGGGAGTCATCTGGCCAAAAGAAGTGCGACTCCTGGCGATTGCACACCTTCACACCCTGACGCTCCACCATTTTGGGCGGCAGACCCGTGTAGAACTTGCCGTTCAGCATGATTGCCGGCGGATGACTGCTGCTGGTCAACGCGACCGAACGACGACTGATCCGAAAACCGACTGACACACAAAGAATCCAGCGGAGGCCGAGAGCCAACCCGCCGGAGATGTTGGCGGCGCCGTGAGCGCTGTCATTTGTCGTAGGCGTCGAGTTTGCCTTTGAGTTCGCAGTCGAGTTTGAGTTTGCTCAGGTGATCAGCGTTCAGCGGGGCTCAGACTAATTTGCGAAAAGAAATAACAACATGAGAACAAGATGCTGTGAATTTTCCAATTAACTAACTAATACTCTAATAAGTGAAGGAATGAGGTTCAAAGGTAGAAGAACTATAGGGTTTTCTAATTATTTAATACATTTTTAAAATGATTCTATAGTGGGAAGTTGGGAAAGTGGGGAAAATAAAGAATTATACTTGCATTTTTGTTAATTTTTCAAATATATCTTCGGCAGAATCAAGAATATTAATTGCTTAAAATCTCATTAGTAGCAAATACCTCTTAAGATTGTCTATACCCTTTTGCAAACTCTACGAATGACTTGTATTATTAGCAAACGAACGCAAACAGCATTCGAGGCAAAAATTTATTTGCTGTCAGTGCAGCGTCGACGCCGACTGCGACTGCGACGGAGACGGAGACTGCGACTGCGACTGCGCTGCGACAGCGACGAGTTTCCATCTAAGGTCAAATCGCGGCATTTTTCACTTTTGGAACGAAAAGCTGCTTCTCGTGAGCTCAGCGTTTGACCAAATGTTTTGGTTTTTCTGCTTCGCTTTTGGCCAGTCTTTTTTTTTTTGTTGGCCCAAAAGCGAGAATGCCGCCAAAGTTGGCCAGTCGAGAATAAAAAACGACAACAGCTGCCAATTATGAGGTGCTTTAATGGCTTCAATTCGTAACTTGGCCAGAAGTGAGTGTAGTGGCACTCGAGTGATGTTCAGTATGGGCCACACTGCGTATACGTAATATTGCATGATTTACACCAGAGAGAATAACATTATTTCAAAGCTAAGTGCCCACAAAAATGCTGGAAAAAACGTTGAGTAAAACTTTTTAAAAGCTTTTCATATATTTACAAACAAGTTACCTGAAAACTTAAACCTCATAAGTATTAATG
>JAEIIH010002238.1:0-11225 GCA_018904745.1 Drosophila orosa
TGTCAAAATATATTTTTTAAAATGCCTTAAAATTTCAATACAGCCTGCCTAATCATCCGATAATTTAACTAATCATTTTAAATAATAAAAAACTATAGCAACTTCTTTAATTGGATAATTTAATGATCTACATTATAAGAGTAAAGTCATGCCAAGACAATCAAAATTTGATTCTGTGCTTTAAAACCCCAAAAAATAAGCCTCGAAGACAATTCCGTTTCCTGTGCGTAATTCACACAATGTTAATGATTCACAACCCAAAAATTAAACTCCAGTACCATTGGTTTTTCTCCTTATTTCTCTATATATTTTGTTGTTTTGTTAATTTTTTTAACAATGAAGAAAACGACGTTGAAAATGTCTAGACAAGCGTACAACTCTTTCAATCGCCGCTCGGTGGCCCACTAATTAAGTGTGGAATGTTACAGCAATCAGCTCGCAGCTCTCGGCTCTTGGTCTATTCAGCCGGCAGCAGGGTTACGTTCGACTCACTCGAGGTGGCCACAAATGGTCATTGAATGCGAGGCTCTTAATGAGGCCCACAGTCAAAAAAAAAATAACAACAACAAAAAAAATTATATAAAAAAACAAAAGAAATAAGCTGGCGGAGCTATCAACGCTCATGTGCGTGGACCCTGGACCACGTTGCGGGTGCGTAGATCCACAACAAAAATTAACTACAGTCAAGCTAACATAACTGGGAAAGGAAGGGAAATTTAGTAAAGTTGTTTACTTTATTTTATACTGAATACAAAGGTAATTATATTATATAAAATATTTAATGGTGTATTTTAATAATAACATTCAAAGAGATCAATACCAGGGAACGGTTATAGTTTTCCCCAGTGAAATGTATAATTTTCGCTTCTTTCAAACTATCTCTTTAGATTGTTTTAAGCCATACAGGTTCTCCTGTATTTTGGAGGTCTGTGTTTTTATTTTTTAGATGAGGGGTCCCACAGCTGAGAGTGATTATCGTGGCCATTGTTGCCCTCCGGTTTAATGTGATCTCATGTTGATTGATTGCGCACACCTGTGTGTGAAAGACGAACTGAACTCGTTCGCTTTTTTTTTTGTTTCTCCCAGTTTTGGTTTTTTGGATATTATTTTTTTGTCTCCCCCAAAAACCGATCTTGATGGATTGGATGGAATTGTTGGATTTGTTAGAGAAAGCTTGGGGCTTGGAGCACACACGAAGCTTTCATCTCGGCCTTTGTGTTATGCAATTGTTAACACAAAAAAAATACCAAAAACAAAAACCGAGAGAGAGAAATAATTATTAGGGGGCCAAAAGCTAAACAAAAGCGTAGCGTTTTTGTGCTGCCTTTGCGCTTCGCTGACTTTTTGATGGACATTTGCAGTTTTTTGTTGCTTAGTTGTTATTGTTGTAATTGTTATTGTTGTTGCTGTTTTTATTGTTATTATTGTTGGCAGTTGCCGGACATTGCTGGAGCTGCATGGGTGGCTCCCCAATCGCCGAGGCATTGTTGGTGCTGCAATTTGTATGAATTTCAAATTTCTTCAACATTGAATATGAAAAAAAAAACAGAAAATAACAGCAACAACAAAAAACAACCTCAACACAGAAGCAGAGACGCAGTCAAGCAGTTTGAATGAATAATTTCCGCAGTCGTCGGTCGTCTTCCGCTGTGTGGCTCCGTCTACAAAGATTCTGTTGTGCACTGGCGGAAATAGTTGAAAAATTAAATGGAAAAAATATATATAACTCTCAAAATATGGTACATAAATAATACATATTTTATATTAATATTTATTAAGTTTGCTCAATAGGTAAAACCCCCGAAAGGTCAACGATTTCTTGCAAAGATGCTTGCGGAAGCGATACCTGCGAGAATGTGCCACTAATTTTATTTATTTTACTAATTTAAGACATATTCTATCTTAAAAAATATCTAAATATATAATAGAGAACCTATTCTATCTAAAAAGTGTATAAAAAATGTCTGTATATTAAGGAAAAGTTAAAAATGTATATATTTTTGGAATGGCCTAACATAAGCTCAAAGGAAATAAAAAGCAAAAGCAGGCATAAATGGATAAACTCGTTAAATTTTATGAAATACATTTCAATTTTCTTATTGGAAAATAGCTCTTTATAATCAGGAACTACCAGTATATATTTGAATATAAAATACATACATATAAATCCAATAATTGCGGTAAGACTTTAATATTTCATTTAATTTATATTCCATTATTATAAGCATTACTTTGACTAGATATCCTATGATATTTTTCAAATATTTCAGCTAATACCATCAGATATTTCTATATCCAAATTATAAGTAAATTCTTTGACAAACTTCTATACTTTTTTATGGAATAAAGTTTTCCCTCTCGGGTCAGATTTTTTCCAAAGTGCACAGCTGCGGCTGTTTATCGTTGTTGGCTTCTCAGCGCCAAATGAAAATGAACACGTGCGTCCGGTTGCTGCGGCTCAGCTGCTACTGCTACTGCTGCTGCTGCTGCTGCTGCTGCTGCTGCTGCTGTTGCGGCTGTTGATGTTGCCTTTACATATAAATAAATACAAGTATGTCGATATAGTGTACATGTGTGTGGCATTTATGAGGACAGAAAGACAGAAAGACCCTCTGCAGCAAAAGCCATGCTCGCCCCACATCCATTCAGCGAATTTTCACTTTATTGATGGGCAACTGCACTTGAATTGCTCATTGCTAGTTTCAAACGATCATCGTATGTCCAGTATACATATGTATATAGTATGACCCACCTAAGCAAACACAAACGATTTGCGACGCTTCAGCGCACAACGAGGCGTATGCGCGATTTGCCATTAACATTAACATGAACAACAGCTGTTCCACTCGGCTCCACCGGCGAAATAAACTTGCAGCGATCAGCAGCAGCAGCAGCACCTGGATTTGCTTTTGATTCGATTTGCAGCCCCCAGCTCCGGTTCGCCTTGTGCGTTCAAAATCCACATTTAAATGCTAAAAAAGTGGGCAAACAAAAATGCGTTGGAGATGACATTCAAAGTTGCAGTGAAGCAAAACGAGGAGGAATGAGGTGAAGTCATATGTTTACTCGCTGCATTTTGATATAAAAAGAATGGGGAAAATTCAGGGAAATTAAATGGAATATTAAAAACACTAGCAATTTCCTGAATTTAGCTTCTTCATGTGTTTAAATTTCACACACAACTTCTGTGCTCAACGATCTGTGCAATTCTCCAGTAACATCAGCCACATCATTTCATTCATTGTCTGGCGGGCAGCAACAATGATTAAACCCCTCGACATCTGTAGGAAGTGGCTTTGGCATATATCACATACATAAAAAAAACACTACCATGTGATTGAAGATGGGGATATGTTGTACATATATCCCAGAGTCCGCCTCTTTATTTTCATTGTCCAGCGAAGCTTATCTCAAGCAAAGTAGTGACCCCGAAAATGAGTTTGCAGCAACAAGGAACGACTTCGTCACGGTCTCAACCCTGAATTTGATGCTTCACAGATTGGCCAAGTTTATAGCTTATAAATTGCAATTAGAGCTGAAAAATTAAGTTGTCAATTTCACAAGCTTAAAATAACTTAAATAGAGTAAAAGAAATATTTAAAAAATATGATTTGAAATGATAAACATTTTAAATAATATTTATAAGCATAAGATTTGCTCTTTCAAACTATTTTTTGATCATAATTATAATCAAAATATTTTATTAACTTTGGCAAGTTTTAATTCTGGCATTTTTCCTCAATTTCTAATATTAATATACAAGAAAAATTACTATAAAATATTTGATAATTTAATTTATGTTCTTATTAAATTCCTTTCCTTGTTTGATTTATTTCCTTTTCAACCAAAACACAGCTCATAATTTGATCAAAACTAGGCAGATTGCAAATAGAGCACTTTCGATAAAAACCTTGCACAATTCAAGGAATTTTTTTTGGTCTTTGGGAAAGGCAATTTGAAAATGGAAAACCGAAAACTGGCCGCCGCACATGTTGCTCAGCTGTTCGCAATTACTTTTTGGAAGTAGCCGCGACCACGACGTCAGAGATACAAATCAAAGACAACATTGCCACAATTGCGTAACAGCCGGCACAACCCCATCGAAATTGGAGTTCCCGAGTTCCAAGATCCAAGATCTTTCAGTTCAGAAACTTGGAAAAGAAATGTGTGCTCTTCAGGTGGGGCGGCAATGATTTAAAAATGAGGATGGGATGGACTGCGAGTGGTGGGGGTGCCATTTGCCGGAACTAAGCAACTTCCGCTCCACTCGAAGAGCAGGCGTGCAGCACGAACTGGGTTCGCCTTCTGGTGAATATTATGAATCCCAAGCACTTGAAGAAAATATTTTAAATAAATAAAATTAAGAGATAATACAGAATTATGAGAGAGAGAGAAATAAATCTAGAAGAAGCTGGGCTCTAAATATGCATAGAAAAATTGAAAAGTTTACAATGTTTCTTTACGTAAAAATATATTTAAAATTAATGAACACTCATGTCTTTCATGATCTGTTATTTAATACAGCTTAATTTCGAATAAAAACCTTCTCAATAAATTGTAAAACATTTTAATTAGTTTATAATCAATCTCTTTGATCTTATTCTTCCCTTGGCTTTATTAATTGCAATTTGTTCTTCTCAGTGTGAAAAGTGTGCGATCCTCATGCTCCAGATTGACAAACAACACGTGTGACTGATGGAGTGAGCGAGTGAGTGAGTGACTGGCTCTGGGCAAGTGAATGAATGAATGAACGAACCAACGGATGGCTGGATGGCTGGATGGATGGATGGATGGATTGGACGGATGGGGACCGAGTGAGTGAGTGTGTGAGCGGATGGGAGGGTGAGTGGTGATCGAGTGTGGGGCAATGGCAATCAATGTAATGTTTATGCTGACGCTGGGGCCACTCACTATGTGTGTGTGTAGAGGATCTGGCGACGGAAGCTGGAACCAGATTCAGATTCAGATTCAGGACCACAAATTGCTTTCAATTACGTTGCATGCGACTGCTCCCGTTTTTATACTTATATGCCTCATTGTTGACGTGTCTCCGTTGGCAAGTTTTTGCCCCTTCTTCATCTTTGGAACACGAATCGGCTCCATCTGGGCCATGTTTCGTGCTCTGTGCTCTGTGCTGATGAGGATCTCGGTGTGCGACTGATCGAGTTGCGTATTTATCTTGCTGCACTCTCGACAGCCACATCATTGTCCCCATCAACGGGTGTACGTAGTACTATGGCCATGACAGGACTGGAAAGGGCTTTAAATATTCATAATAAAATGTATTTAAAATATTTCAGTATAGGAGATTTTATATAAAATTGTAAACGGTAGGAAAAACACATTTAAGCTCAATCTATAGATTTGTTTTTAAAGAAATTGCTATATGAACATTTTTAGGAAAAATTAAGTTTTATAAAAATCATAACTAAGCCAAAAATGTCTTTATTTCAATTCGGAAAGCTGTTCTTTGTTTGTTTTTATTAGGTTAACAAATCTGCATACTACATTTAGAATTTTTAAAAATTAAAATTTTTTCAAATTTTTGACAATTTTAATGATGTAACCCCTTATCAAAATTTTGAAAATTGACAAATTTTTTTAAATTTTATTTTCTTAATATTTTATCAATACTTTATTAAGATTTTAATGACGAATCGAAATATATATGACTTTCTGCAATCACTGGACTTTTGGCCATTTTATGACCTCGAAAATACCTGAAATATTCGAATTCTTAAAATCTTTATTTATTCTTTAATTCTTTGTTTATAGATTTTGTTGTATGATAATTTTCTTTGACAATTTATACTTGAAAAAGTTTACATAAATAAATAAAAATTAAAGTATAAAGTGAGTTTTCAGATAAATCATTGAATGAAATATTAAATTTGACTAAAATTTATTTGGTTAAAAACAATACATATTCCTCTCCACTGTTCTTGCCTTTTTTTCTTACTTATTTTTTATGACTTTGATTTTAAGCATCGGTTTCAGCATTAAAATGTTCCATTATAAGACCACCGCCCCATTCCCATTCCCATTCCCGTGCCCATTCCCCTCAAGAAACCGCAGCAAATTACTTGCGGAAGTGTGCCACGCCCACTAAAGTGCATGTTTGACTCATCGAGTGGAGTTGCTCTGGTGCTCTGGGAATCAAGGAGATTGTCCATGTGGGTCTCGGCGATTGAGTCACTCACTCAGCGCAGCGTCATCATCATTATCATTATCGTCCTCGTCGTCGCAGTGATCTTTGTTTTGGTCCATCCGCATCCTTCAGCTGCGTGCAAATTTGTGCTTTTTAAAAACAAACTAAAGTTGTGAATTATGTCAAACCAGTTCCGATCTCCGATCTCCGTCTCCGTTCTCGTTCTGCATCTGGAGACCGCATCTGGATCTGCCAGATCTCCCGATCTCCTTTTTCCGACTGGAATTGAGTAATTTGTTGCAAAGACAATTAGATGCAACAGATTGTTGACTAAGTGACTGAAACGTTTACGTTTGAGTTTGGTCTTTGCATCTTCGGTGAAAGGAAGTCGACGACGGACCGAAGCTCATTTCGAACCCATGAAGATGTCTTTTTGGACCCGGAGGCCAGCAGTTGGAATCTGTGGAACAACGAGGAGCTGCTGACAAGCTGGGCTGGCAACTACTTAATCACTGAAACAATGACATGATTTTAAAGTTATAATAAAAAAGAAGTTAGGGATCTGTCATCCTTTAAACCAATTTCAAGGTATTTACCAAAATTACCATACTTTATATTTAATAAACACAAAGATCTGTATGTTCCCTTGAATATATGGCTAATTTCTCAGAGTTTAGAGCAGGAGAGAGTTCAATTGAGTTCCGTAGGAAAAATCCTGAGATGAAGATGCCACTACAGCCCGTAGCATTTCATAATTTTCAACCAATTAGGCGAAAATTGGCCAGCGTCTCTCTTTCGGGGACCAGAGCCGAAAACAAACACAGACCTTGGGCCCAAGTTAATGACATTGAATGGGGTCAGGCCCCAGCCGTGGAAGAATCAGCAACAAAATATACAAAAAAAAAAAACCCAGAACCACAACGAGTACGAATCTCGAGGAAAGATTGCTGACAGCAATCAACAGTTGTGGACTGCGGCTCTGGCCGCATGTGAGTGTCACTCTACCCCAACTCAGCCCCTTTGGCAGTCAGCAGTTTATGTCTGGCACAGCACCAGGTAAGCTCATAGCCGACTAAACAAAGCCCCTAACTAAGTGTAAATAATTATTATAAAATTCTATAAGAACCAGAAATGGGAAAATTACTTCACTGAAAGCAAAGAAAGCTAAAACTTCAAGAATAAAAAGGTTGTTAAAGCCAAAAGCAAGTAAATTATTAAATTATAAAAATTAGTAGCCTCCTCTTATAAAAAATCATTATTATTAAGTATTATTTCCACTCATGTCAAGAGTTTATTAACTCCTTTGGGCTGCTATTGAAATTCGTTCTGCTGATCCCAATTTAGCTTGGATTTTTAGCCTGGATCATCATCATTCACCTACTTTTCGTTTCAGCGATCCCAGAGATAGCAGCTAATGGGACTCAGTTCTTATCGCACATTAATTGGACGATGGACGATGGTCGCTGGATTGGATATACCCGCCGCGGGTTAGAGATCGCGATCATCATCGCTGTGCTGCCTCACCCAATCTCTCCCAGTCGCAAAACACGTGCACATCAAACTCTACGCTTTATAATTGGTTTGTCGAGCTGCCAGCAACCGGCTAAGTCGGGGTCTTAGCCTCAGATTCAGTCTTCAAAGCCCCAGCTCAAGCTCACATGTCTCTCTTGAGGCCAAAGAAAAGCCGGGGCTGTAAGACGAGCACTGCAGGAAAATGAGGATCTTCTTGAGGGGCTTAAGAGTTAATATTAACTCTAAGATATATATATTTTAAAGGGGAATTATGTTATATATTTTTCTATGATTTATTTTCTAATTTATCATCCTAAATATTTATATATATCCTTTAAACAAAGTTCACATTTCTCTCTGTGTGGCCAAAAACCAACGTCAGCGATGCTAAGTGAATTAAAATAATGCTGCCGCTGCTGCTGACCATCACCAAGATGATGATGATGATGTTGATGCCTGGATGCTGATGATGCTGATGAGGCTGGGGTCTTAGGAACAACTCCCAACTCCCCGCGCGGATCCTCAGCCTATCGCTGATGATTCTATTTATTACATGGCAAGCAATTTGCGATTTCGCTGCGTTTTAATTATTTGCCATGCCCGTTAGTTTTAATAAAGTTGCTAACTGTGAAAAGACGTGACTGGGAAAATGAGCGTTTAATTCGCACGGGGGAAAGTGTCGGGTCTAGCCAGGCCAGGCTCTAGTAAATAGTAGTAGTACTGTGGAGCAGCGTCCAGACCTCGGTCCAGACATCTGATTAAAATCTCGGCGTGTCCAGCAGAATTTCGCAGAAAATTCTTACACGCAAACAGCGGCGGCGGCAGCGGCGGCGGCCATGGACGACAGCTGAAAAGATGCTACGTTAACACCCAATGCCTTAGCCTTAAAGTCCCCACAGATCGTGGAGCATTTCGTGCGAAATTTTATCACGCAAAGGCATTTGAGCGACGCCATCTGATAAGCATCTGTGCGGGGAGCTTGGTTTTGGTTTTTTTGGTGGTGTTGGTGGACACCACTACTGATTCCGCGATCTTGGCCAGCAGATTGCGATCGGATCGCGCTCCCAGCACTGATAGCAACGCGATCTTTGAGTAACGCCCCACACCAACAAAGGAACAGAGATGGTCAACTGAAAGGTATATAAAATAATAGAGGTACTGCTAAGATCATGTTTATTTAAGGTTTGAGAAATTACATATATTAAATATCTAGATATATACATTAAGTATTTCATTTTTTACTCAAAACCATTTCTGGTTTAAAAAACTGCTCTTGAAACCCTTAAAAAAATACAATAAATTTACACGTAACGCGATCCTCAAATCACGCCCCACAAAGGATCAGAGATGGTATACTGAAATGTATATCAAATATTAGGGGATTTGCTAAGATAAGCTATATATAATGTTAAAAAAATTATATTAAATATTTATATACCTTAACTACTTAATTTTTTACTCAAAACATTTCCTAGTTTGAAACGATCCACTTGAAACCCTTGAAAGACTAAAAAATGCAATAAGAATACTCGTAAATATAAAAATAAATGTTAGTATAAGTTTCCTAAAAGCTCATAATACTTTAAAACCAAATTCAGCTCAAATTGTAATTTAAAAAATACAAAATTAAAGTTTCTAAAATATATAAAACCCCTTAAACTAGCCAAGGAGTCTGCACTCTGAAAATACCCCAGTCTTGAGACGCCTTTGTCTTATCTCCAGCTGGGCATCTGCTCATCTCATTTCATTCCAAATCCCTGTAGTTCTCCTCCTTCCCATCTCAGTAAAGGCAACTGCTTCAAGGCGCCTTGAAACATCACAAAAAGGGGCGTGGCTGGGCTGCAGCTGATGTTGCTGATTTTTTTCTTAGGGTTTTCTTTTTATGTTGGTTTGGGTGCCAAGTGTTTGCGCCAAGCGTTGATTGTCCTTATCGCCGGCTCAGATCATCGCTGGATCGCTGGAACGTTGCATCCTCTCTGGGGCCAAGAGCAGCAACACAGGCATGCGTAGATGCTGCCTAGAGATCGCAGATTGCACTTGCGTGCCAGACTCGCAAAAAAAAAAAGAGAAAAACCAACAGCAAAGGAGAGAAAAACCAGTGCCAAGTGATGAATGTCCGTGTTATGCGATCTAATGATCTAGAAATGAAGTTAATAAATCGTTTAACCAGATGGCACAGCTCTGAACGAGATCGGGGAAAAAAAGAGGCTGTAGCTGAGGCTGCTACTTGTTGGCTGTTGTATGTTGGATGCTTCCAAAACCAGACATAGAGATGACAGAGCTTTTAAGTAGAAATATTACATTTTAAAGAGTTTATAAAGGGAATAGAATACGTAAACATAACAATTCTAGGCTTAGATCCCTAAATCTTTATTTTCTGCAAATTTCGTGTAAATATACAAATACAAACTACTTCTGGCTTATAATACATTGCAAACACTACTTTCTTCTCACTTCTTCTCTTGGCAAATTAAATTCCAGAGAAAACCCAGCTAGAGAGCCACCACTGCCACACTTGCCCCGTTTGGCGCAACTGATCGACCACCGGGCTCCGGCATCGAGCGACAATTTGCATAACTACTGTGCTTATGCTGCAAACATAACAAATTACAACGATTTTGCGTACATACCAAAGGCCATGGCGATGGCAATGGCGATGGCGTGCCATCTTCCAGACTAAAAGGAAAACGAGGCGTTTAGCAAATATCTCTTGTCCCGTAACGGGACTCCGAGCAGTGCAAACAAGGCCGAGTTAATGCCCCGGCACATGGTAATGGCCATAATAAGGCCGCCACAACGAGACAGGCAAACATCAGATGGAATTATGCAAAAACCCGACAACAAATCACCAACATTCCTTCTCTCTTGCTCATTTTGGTTACTTTATTTTGTAAAATTGCTTAGGCTAAGATGGATATTTTTTGTAGATTGTGCAAATTGCATTGCAGCTTAGTTTAATATAAATAGGCGGCAGTCGAATTAGTGGTTGTTTCGATGATTTAATGTGAAATAGATGTAAAATCTGCAAGAACAAGAAGTAAACTAATTAGTCTTCATTATGATTATAAATAATTTAATAAAGAAACTTACCTAATGTATGATGATGTTAAAATTAAACGCCACATACCCCAAAATAACTGAGAAGATCTGTAATCAAAGAGAGTTTGTGATTAGTCAAGGGTTTTGTATTTATTTTCAATGTAATTACTATGCTTTTTAAGCTCAGTTACTAATTTACAATCAAATCATTTCATTAGTCTAACATATGTAAATAACATCATTGGGTTTCCACAAATTTAAACATATTTCATTTATTTTCATTGATATCTTACCTTAAAAACGTTCCAACATTGGTGATTTTATGTATATTTCCACATGTCAACTGTAAAATAAATAAAGAATAAGTTAATAACCATTTTAAGCATAAATATAACTGAATAAAAGATTCATTTTATAAATTAAACTCCTCAGTTACTAATTTACAATCAAATCATTTCATTAGTCTAACATATGTAAAATAACATCACTGTTTTCTATATTATTTTCATGTTAAGCTCATTACTTA
>JAEIIH010002239.1:0-39273 GCA_018904745.1 Drosophila orosa
TTATCAGTGAATCTTGACTAATCAGGGTTTAATTCAGGGAATTATTCTGAGTTAAAGCTAAAGTAGTGCAGTTTACTAACAGTATTTCTCCCAAATACCCTCTTAACCTCTTAAATTTAATAAACAAAACGTAAATTGTTAGAAATTAATGCCAAATCAGTTTTGTAACAGCCATATATTAGGATGAAAATTAACTCAAATACCAGCTAAGCCCAAGAAATTGAATGCCAGAGCTGACCTGATGAATGGACATTGTCTTTCCCATCACCACCGACAGCATTGGCATTAGAGCGACACCTGGGCCCAAATCAAATCTGATTCGGGCCATGTTTGTCTCGTTTTGACCACGGAGCAGCAAACAATTGAAACCATGGTGGCCACACACGCACACCCAGACATCAACAACAGCAGCAGGAGCAAACACACACAGCCACAGACACAGACACAGACGCGCCGAGCGCACATTAGTTAAGTCAATAGGAGTTCGACCAACGAAATATACAATAAATATTTACATATCTAAATCGACAATTATTGAAATCTCAATTGAAATTGTTTGTTAGCCGCCGCATGTGCCTGTGTGCCAGTGTGCGTTTTAAATGAAGCCATACGCACCGTTGACACACCTACAATTAAACGTAAATATATATATATGTGTTCCTGGGATATGTATTTACTGGTAACATTGATAGCAGCAGGAGGGAAAAACGAGGCGACAGATGCCATCAGATGGTTAACCCCTGAAAGCAATGGTTATTTACCAAAAGCGAGGGAAGCTTAAGAAGTTGCCCCAAAAAAGGGCCAAAAACAAGTCACTGTTAAATGTAGAAATATTATTTGAAAAGTATTTTCGAAGAATTATATAAAAATTTCTTTCTTAAACCGTTGCTTACCTTCAAACCCCATCTTACCTTCACACCCTCTTAGCCTTTGATTAATTATTTAATTTCCACCCGTGTTCGCTGCCGCCAACTGTGCGTATGAGTTATGGAAATTTTAATTATAAGCTATTTGATGTTGCACTTAGACTGCGTCATCGTTGTCCTTGCCGAACCGTGCGAGTGTGTGTGTGTGACTGTGGCAGTGGTTGTGTGTGTGCATACGCACACAGGCGGGACCACACAATAAGCCGAAAGCCGAATGACCAATACTAATGAACAAACATTTGCATATCCTTGCTAGACAACGGTCTTTGGCCAAGCCTAGGACCTACTGCGATTCGCTGCCAATGATTAAATTAGTATCGCAATGTTGGAGGGCATCTTGAATTTTGCCAATGACCGAATGGCCATTACGCACTTTAATGCTGCAAGGCAATTAAAAAAATATAAAAATGAAAACACACACAACATAAACAACAGAAAAAAAAACCCAACAAAATTGATGGGAAAATACTACGAAGCGTATACGGAATGGAACGCAACGCAACGCACTGATAATGACAATTAGTGGCCACATTTAAATTGATGCACTTGACGATAAATGCAATTGCAAATTCAGCCGACATGCATGTGTGTGTGTGTGTGTACAAAGGGTAATTTACAGAGGGAAAAATTGCATTTTTCTGGCGAACCGAACTCGCCTCGAAATTCACACGTGCCGTCCGAATGAGTGCATGCGCATGCCGGGCCATAAATTGCAGCTGCATCGCGCCAATTGCTTCATTCGCAATGGCTACGTGAGTCTAATTATGCCGCCGAATGGAGCGTCCTCTTTTCGCAGGACTCGCTCCGAAAAGCAGGCTATGGCCCGTAGTCTGTAGTCCGTAGTCGAAGCGTTTTATGGCCCTAAACGACGCTGGCCAATAAAGACAGTACTGCGAGTGCTGCTGTGGCTGTCAACTGTCGATAAGATCCTTTTAGTGTTATTACAAAATATACTCCTTCGCTCTGCCCCTTCGCTGGAACAGAGCATTAAGCGTAGTTTGGGGTACAATTCGTTATTTGCGTTGCGCACACATAAATTGCATTTTTGAGCAGTCGGAGACGGATGGAGCTCAGCTGCCAATTGCCAGTTCCAGTTCCAGCTGCCCAGTCAAGGATATAGCGCCGGGATATGCCATGTACATGTTGGATTTATCCCTTTTTGTTCTTTTTGTCACTCCGAAACGAATCGAAGCGAATGGTTTATGGCCGCAGGCTGCAAAGTGTCATCCATCGATGGGCGGCCGTTAAGTTTCCAGAGTGTTTTGGCATTCACATTTTCAGTTTTATTGCCCTTATTTTCGCAAGGGTTATTTGTCCACCCACCCACCAAGGACCGCCGACCAAAGCTCATTACTCTAATGGACGCCAAATGCAATCCCCTCCCCTCCATGCCGAAAATTCAAATAGATTTTTCGGTTCGGTCGGTGAAATTAAAATAAATTAACTTAGCTGCACGCTTTGCATTTTAAGCGTTCACCCGCAAATCGCACGGATTTGTCGCACATTTGTAAATTGGCAAATGATCGAAATGCGCTGAAATCCTGTTTATTATTTTATAATTAGTTTAATGCCGGTGGCCCCGTAAAGCTCGAATTGCATTTCTAGTCTCTCTCCTCGGGCGCCGTCGCGCGGTGGGTTAAGAAATCGCCGCGGGCGGAACGGGTTAATGCGTATGCGGTTGAACTTTTAATGATTTTCATGCACGAGACCCCCAGCCACGCGCTGAATGTTAATTAGAAACACATTGCATTGCGATGCTTTTTTTTTAGCACCAAATATGCAGGCATATTGAAATATATGGATATTTAATTATTTATTTTAATTGAATTTTAATAATAGCGGCTGCATACCATCAGACAACTTTACATTTGCTCTAATGAATTATTTAACATTTTTTAGGACTGCCCGACAACTTAATTAAATCTTCCGTCGTTACAAAAAAAAATAAAAACCCCACGTTTTGGAGTCTGTCAAAAACAAATGCTTAAATTAATTATATAAAAGGTTTCCGGAAATATGAATTAATAGCCGGGAGATCAGGACCTCCAACGAAATCATTTCGCATGTCAAGCTCGGCGCCTTGAGGCAAACTTGGCCATCATTTAATATTTATTACTGCAATTGTTTATTATTTATGTGAGCCGCGAGCTACAGCATCAAATTTAGTATGCAAACGCAGCTGCCGAGCAATCTGCCACCGCCCTCCCTTTCCGTTCTCTCCCCCTCGCCACCGCCCGTTTTTCACTTCCGGTGCGACATGCACTTCCGTTGCTTTGCGCTGTGCGCATCCCTGTCTTACGCAAACTAAAATGTCCTTTTATGGCCAACGGCACAAAGCAGAGGTACACGGGGAAAAACAAAGCGAAACTGAAGAGGATTCTACTAAATTAAATATAAATAAATGAGAAAACCAATTAAAAATAATATTTCTTGGGTTTTTTAGAAGGATTTTACTAAGTTTACTAGTTTTAATAATAATTCTTTGTAAACCCCTCAGTAAATCCTCTTTAAAAATTCATAAATTCTTCTTAAATATCTAAAACCTAATTATATAATGTTAATTCATAATTTTTCTTATTAGTTTATACATTTTCAAGGTAGCTATAGTTTTCTCCCGCTGTAAAAGCTAGCCACAATTAATTTATGCGCGCTTTTTTCGACTTCCTGCGGATCGCATCTTAGCCACTTGACTTTTGTTTCGGTTCTTTTTTTTTTTTTTTTTTTTGCAAACGCTTTGGGAATTTTAATGTTGGATTTCTTTCAAGTTAGTCCACAGGGTTCGGGAGCTTTGGAGACTTTGGTGCCCGAAAAACAAAAAGCGGGTGCCGTAAAATGGCGCCGCTTTGGTCAACGCACGCAGCTCTTTGTTTACTTTTAATTTGATCATGGCATTTTTCCTTTTTGGCCAAGTACTTTGGCCAGGTTCCCCTCCCTGCCATCAACGCAATTTTGTAATTAAGCAATTTGACCGCGGCCAGTAAAAAGTTTTAAGCAAATGAAAGGCAGCGTAATTGTTTTCATTTTTTTTTTTTCTTTTTTCTCGGTTGGCTCCACTTTTCAGTTTCAAATAGGAAGCTGATGGCCTGTCTCCGGCCACTTTACCCACTTCAAGCTGCCAAAAATGGGCGCTGCCGATGTCTTGTTGTCAGGATGATGGGCAGGGATGATGGGCAGGCAGATTGACCGGCAAAGTTTGTGTAAATAAATTATGCTGCTCACTCAATGCCAACGGCCGGCAAACGGAGCGAGAGTAGTCAAAGGAAAAGCGCTTATCTGCAATTGGCTTCGAAGAAGAAGGCAACGAGAAACACATTTGAATTTCCCCCACGGGGCAACAAGTGCCAGGCACCGGGGACTTTGGGCCCGGATCCCATGCGGGTTTTTCCGGGAAAAACGGTGCTAGGTGGAGGGAGGCAGGCGCATGCAAATCAAAGTTATTGTCAAGCCAAAAGTGCCCACCGATGCGTACAATTGAGTGTCATATTTCCAGTTTGTTATGTATGCAAAAAGCCAGCATGTGAGGGCCAAACTTTTACTGTGCTCCGCCGCTCGCAAGTTTTCCTGGCCAGCGATTCTTTCCTTTTTTGTTTCTGTGTGTCTCTGTGTGTGTGTGTGTTTTGGCCATGCAACTTGTTATCATTGTTGCGTGTCTAAAAGCCAATGGAGGAGCAAAGTTTTGCCAAACAATCGCACTGGCAGCGCAAACATTTATGCGGCTCTCCGATTAGCATGGCATGGCGTCTTCGAAATTCTTCTGAAATGCGAAATGCGAAAAGGAGTAGCATACGCTTTGGGGCCGGCACAAAGGACATGCATTTGCCGAAACGGGGCTTTGTGTGTGTGCAATCAGCCGTTATCAAATTTTTCGAACTTTTACAACTTTCTTCAACATGGCCAAGTCCCCTGTGCTCTCACCCTTGGCCCCCATTGTTCGCCGCCGCACACCGAGAAAGACTTCAACGCTTCACGCAAGCCACTTAACTATTTATGGCTCTATATATGTGAGGGCATCCTGCGAAGAGTGTGCCTCGATGGAATGTCTGACAAGCGGACTTGACATAAACACCGGGTGTCATGCATTATTCAGGACCTCTTCTTTACAAGGGGGAAAAGAACGAGCAGCTCCATTTTGTTGGAATATTTCTGGTTGGAAATATTCAACAAAAATATTTATAACATTTTTAATAAATAAATAAACATATTATTAATATGGTCTATAAATAAGTTACCTTTTTTTTAGTAAAGATAAAACAAAATAGGGCTAAACTAATATTTAAACAATATTTCTATAAAGATTTTTATATTTAAAATGTAAATAACTGCGTAGAGAAGTAAGTCACATGTTTTGACTATAAATTACCATAAATTTAAATTAGATTATATTTAATTTAAATAACTATATTGTAGAGGAATCACAGATAGGACAGGGAAATTAATTACACTCAGGGGAAATGCTTTACCCCTCCAACACGCATTTAGTTGCGTTCTTAAAAGTTGACTGGTAACAACTGGGAAAGTCGCCCCCTCCCTAGCGTCATCTGTAACTAATTAAAATTCATATTCAGTAATCAATCTGCCGTCGACCTTCAGTAGTGCCAGCGGAGCTGGAAAAAAACATAAAAAGTATATTTAAAAAAAAATACGAACTCATGGCCCTTGGCTGGCAGTGCCAGTGCTGCCTTTAAGTCCATTAAAAATCATTTCGATCAATGGGAGCCATGGCAGGCCAAGCGCACATTGCGATTTTCTCACAATTAGCATTTTGCCCGCTTGCCCGCCTCACTCTCTCTCTCTCTCTCACCTGCCCGCACACACACCTGTCGAGTGGGAAGGGGAAAGGAAGAGCAGGCAAGCTCCGTTCAAGGGAGGGGCAGGCGATTGAAACATTTTTAAAAATTTGAAATTCATATGCGCAGCAAACGTGAAATGTTTTGCCAAGCGTATTGTGCAATAAAAAATAAAGAGGCAAACCCAAAAACAAAACAAACGCGAGGCAAACTGAAGGAATTCTTGTATAAATAAAAGTGAGGAGCGGAGTCGAGGGTATGGGGGTCAGGAAATATATATGTATATGCTGGTATATGTGTATGAAAACACCTAAAAGGATTCAATTATTCCCGCTCGTTACACAACAACAAAAAAGGAGTAACACGGCGAGGGAAAAAATTGCGCGCCCATGGAAGTATGCAACAGAAATTGCTCACGGCATATAAAGTGCTCGGGTGCTGCGGGTGCGATTGCTTGTGTATGCGAGTGTGTGTGTGTGTGTGCAAGTGTGTGAGGGCCAGAGAGAGGTAATGGAGGGGCAGGGGGGTCATGCAGCATATGCACGCGCATAAATCGACGACAGATACGGGAGCTCCGATGGCGGCGGCAATAAAAGCAAGAGCCATGTAAAAAGGACACTCATATTTATATGCATTGATTGCCAAAGCAATGCAATACAAACACACACGCATGCACACACACACACACGGATACACACACTCGCACCCGCACTCACACAAACGAGCTGGAACATTGATTGTAAAATAATATTTCTGTGCCGTGCCGAAAAGAGGGGAAAAAAGAATCTGGCAGGCGGGAGGTAAGAGTTTCGCGAAATTTCATTGCATACAAACGGGCGCTGTCATGAAATATCACGCATACGTCATGTGAAGCGGACAGTGCACACACACACACACGCACACATATGCAAATGCGCTCATTGCGACCGCTGCACATATTTGCATACATCAACTGGTATCCATTATGCACTTAAATCATTATTGAAACGACATTAAAGTGGCGGTTCCCCTTTCGAAAATTCCCGGAAATCATTGTCAAAGAATTTTGGCAGTGTTTTCCATGAGAAAACCCTATGTCTCCATAATTGGATTGTTTATTTATTCCCTAATTTCTCTTAAAAAATTAAACTTAACACAGAAATGTAATATATTTAAGTTATAATTAAATATTGCATATCCTTCAGGCATTAAAGTTCAGGTTTTTCTTGCTTACAGTTCTGGGAAATCATCTCCGATGAGCATGGCATCGATCCCAATGGCTACTATCATGGGGAGTCGGATCTGCAGCATGAAAGGATCGATGTTTACTACAATGAGGCCAGCAGTGGCAAGTATGTGCCTCGGGCAGTGCTCATCGACCTGGAGCCGGGCACCATGGACTCCGTTCGTCAGTCGCCAATGGGACAGCTCTTCCGACCGGATAACTTTGTGTACGGCCAGTCCGGAGCCGGTGAGTAGAATTTTCTCCAGGAACAAGCAATAGATGATAAAAGAATATTTGAAAATGCATTAAAATTAAGTAAAAAGAAGAACTAGTTTCTCAAACAAACCAAATAGACAAATTAAATAACACATCAAATAAACTAAATAACTGAAAAACCTTGGACAATGCCGTCCACTATCCTGAAGTCTCTGCGACAAAGAAGATTTCTTAAATTGATTTCATATGGGCCAAGAATGCATGTGGATTCTATTCAGTTTCCCCATTTTTTTTTTCGTTTTGCTAATGCATTTCCGTTGCACTCCGTAATGGGTGCATGTCATGTTCGTCCTCTGGTACGTGGCCTTTGTTTCCCAGTAGCCTTTCGGGATAATATGCTTTTGTTTTGGAGGCCGACATCAACGATGGTGGTCGCCGCTGCGTTTGTCCTTTGCCCCGGCAGTTATTGCAGCTGCCTCGACCGGTTGCAACAACGAAAGCAGGAGCGCCGGAAATTGGTGGCACAGAGGAGAGTGCTTTGTCCTTGCTTTGATAAGTGCCAAGAGCATGGCCCACACTGTTATCACAGTGCGAGCTTATCAGCCAAATTCCGTTGCAGTGTTGTTGTTGTTATAGCTGCTGCAAGTGCCGGAGGCAGCTACTGGCCAACTATTAACCTGGCCTTCCCGCCACCCAGCCACCCAGCGCAGCTAATGATGGCGAGGATGATTGTAATTACAGAATGGCCTGCGGATGACGATGAAAATTAATTTTGTACATGTCAGCCGCTGTGGATGATGTGGCTTCATCCGCTGTTGCTGTAATGACCCATAAATGCGGCGAACTTTGATATGCATTGCTCAAGACCAGAAGTCAAGTCTTGAGGCAGAGAAATATTAACGCTAAATTAAATAAGCCGAATTTTAGTTCTAACTTTAATTTTATTATGTTATTTTCCTTAGGCAACAACTGGGCCAAGGGCCACTACACAGAGGGCGCCGAGCTGATCGACTCCGTGCTGGAGGTCATTCGCAAGGAGTCCGAGGGCTGCGACTGCCTACAGGGCTTCCAGCTGGCCCACTCGCTGGGCGGTGGCACCGGCTCCGGCCTGGGCACGCTGCTCATCTCGAAGATCCGCGAGGAGTATCCGGACCGCATCATGAACTCATTCTCCGTGGTGCCCTCGCCCAAGGTAAGCAATGCTCTACGCTGCCGCTTGCTGCTATCATCCCATGTCATCAGCTTCCATGCTCACCTGTCGCGCGATCCTCGTCATTGTGTGTGGTCGTGACCAATGCAATCCGCTTAGCAAAATCAGCTTACTTCCTCCCCCTCCGGCACAGTGGGCTGCAAATCAGAGCCCCGTTTGGCCGAACACTCACAGAAATTCGGCCATTTCACGGTGCCAGTAAGCCGACCCGCAGACCCAAAGCGCTTTACACCTGCACGAGTTTTTGCCAAATTAGCAGACGAAAGCCGCAGAGTGCAGCGAGTATGCCACAAATGTTGTTTTATTTATGCAATTCATACGCTAAATTCAATTGCCGGCTTTGTGCACAGCCTGGCCGGCTGTGGGCTTTGTCCGAATAATTCTAATTAATTTGCAGGCGAAATTAGCAGCACCGCCATCGAGTGGCCGTGGGCCAAAGCCTAATTGCCAGTGCAATTTTAATGCAATTTAGTGGCTCGCACTAGCAAGAAGGTGGCACTCGACCTCATCTGTCGCTACCCAATGCGACAGTATTTTCCCTTTTCTCTTTTTTGTTTTTTTTGCGATTCCATTGCCTTGCAGCGTTTTTGACACGCCTCAATTGCCGCTTAATTAACCCAGTTGCATATATTCAGAAATATAAACGTAGAACTATTCATAGATATTGGTAAGTGTGGGCGGCACGTGACACGCCTTCATTTGCATTATTCGTATTTAATTACGCTTTGACGTTTAATTTAATTAATGCAGCTCGGCATTAATTGTCATTGGAGGGCAATGTTCTAGGAAAAAAAAATGATATCTTTGCTAGGCAGTCATTTTTAGACACGGGGATGTTGGTACAGATGGAAAGATAAAGAATATGATCTAAAAATTTAATGATTTATTAAATTTAATATTTTAACAGCTGTAATTTATATAAAACTACATAAAAAGCTATATAATTTTTACAGGAAAAATGTAAAAAAAGGAAACTAAATGCCAGATATCCCAGAATTTATTGTCTAAAACTCCCATTTGCTATCGAACCGCTTGTGATGCGTAATTTGAGATGTTCCTTAATGCCTTCAGGGAGGTAGGAGGAGTCTTTGAGGCGTGAAATTAACATTTGACAATGTTCTTATTGGCATATCGGAGTACACAATAAATTTAATGGAATTTTTAGTTAAGCACACTCGCACACACGAGGCTTACACTTTGCACTTGTACGGCGTTAAATTTATTACAGTCACGGCTGAACGCCAATGGTCAACTATTGAACCAGTCCAAAACCCGACCGATCCCCTGTCCCTGGATTTAACTTTAAATGCCCCAATATATTCCCCCATATATCCTGCTGCTTTTTGGGGGCCATTATTTATGGGGCCGTGCCGGTGGTTTGCTTGGCTCACCGCAATGTTTTGGCTTCGGCGGTCATTTTATTGCGGCCTGGCCTGACACATGCCTGTCACGTTATAGCGGTTTTAATATGTGCGCGTATATATAATTTAATAGTTTTTCATGCCCATCAGATCGGAGTTGTGTAAAGCCTTTGTCGCAGTCGCGCTTTGATAAGCGCCATTTATGCAAATGCAGAGCGCTCATTCACCGAGAATAATTAGGGATTGCCATAAAAAACAGCATATTCCCGGAGATATTCTACCGATTGATTAAAGTTTTTAATTACGTTCATTAATTAACGAGCGTCAGCCTCGCTCCTTTGCTCCTCATTTCGAGGTAACATGAATCACTGGTCCAGTTCCAGTCCGTTTGCCACGGAGCCTTCGAGATTTGCACCTGCCTGTTGGACACGGCAATGATATCAAAATGCATGCTCGTAAATCCTCCAGATTCAGGATTCAGACACACACAAACACACAGGCACAGGCAGAGAGCTGGCAAATATTGCGTCGGGGCGGTGTTCAAATAGGGAGCCGGCAACAAATACCAAATACAAAATGCAAAATGCATATGCCTGAGCATAACTCATTAGTATTAACTGCATGTACCGCCTAGGCAGACATAGGTGTGCCTGTGTGCTCAGGGTGTGAGTGTGTTGGATTATACACAGAGAGAAATGAACTAATATATATATTTCCTATTTATAATGATACAAAAATGGCAAAAGAAAATGTTATTCAAACAAAGAGATGAGTGGGAAAACAGGCATAAACTAATAAATATATTTCCTATTAATAATGATACAAAAATGGCAAAAGAAAATGTTATTTAAACAAAGAGTTGAGTGGGAAAACAGGGTTTCAAGAGATACATTGTATAGATCAACATACCTTTTGAATTTTAAGATTGCTTTAATAGAAATTTGTCAAAAATTGCAGCCTCTTTTATACAAATAAAATTCCAATATATAAAAGAAAGTATAAATAGTTTTTTCTGAGTCCAAAAGTTGCACTAAAAGTGTGTGTGCGTGGGACTTGCACGTTATCGCTCTAGGGCTGTGGCCATTAAATAATTGCCACAATTTATGTGCACACACTTGGCATATGGCAAACCGAAGCTCGGCTCGAGTGAAGTTTGTCGCATGCTTAACCAGCCACGCCCCCTTTTGTTTGCCCCAACCCAGGCTCCACTCTCCATTCTCCAGCCTCCATTCCTCGCAATCCTCATCCCCAATCCTCACCTGCCTCCGACAACCGACGAGCAATGCATCTTGGTTGCGCAAATATAGAGGGCAAGCCAAAGATTATACATAATTTTCAATTTGCAGCATTCGAAACACACACCACACCACACCACACCACATCACACAGCCCGTGTACAGATACTGGGGTATAGAAGGCACCCAGATGTTTGTGCAACATGCAACTGCATTTATGCAACAACTCTCGGCCTGAGTGCCGCTCCGGGCTCAAAATGGCATTAGCAACGGCAGCAACAACCACTGCAAACACCGTATTAATAGGGTCTGCTATTCAGTTAGCACTGCATTCGAATTGCATCCTGTTGGCAGAATGCATTTTTCATGTCCCCCAAAAAAGTGGCCGGTGAATGAGAACACTCATTGCTTGTAGGCCTGTTTAAATATGGCAAATTCTAGGGAAACTTTGCCTAAGTTAAATTTTTGGCAAGGTTAAAATGATTGCCGAAGGGGGATATATAGAAAATTAAAGTCTTATACGGCTTGAACATTAAAATATATAATTTTTTGATATATCTTAAGAGGTTCATTAAAAAGAGGCTTGTTTACTCTACTTTCCTGCTGCTAGCATTGCTAAATACATAATATGTAGTACCTAATCTTTTCACATATCCATTCATCATTCATAGTGAATCTTTTACTCCTTTGACTCTGCTGTTAGCATTGCTAATTAACGAAATTGTCTCTGCTCCTCCACGTGCATGTCGCCGCTTTCATCCGTACCGTATTGTGACATACTTAAATGCGTGTCCAGGTGTCCGACACCGTTGTGGAGCCGTACAATGCAACGCTCTCCATCCACCAGCTGGTGGAGAACACCGACGAGACCTTCTGCATTGACAACGAGGCTCTTTATGACATCTGCTTCCGCACGCTGAAGCTATCGTCGCCCACCTATGGCGATCTTAACCATCTGGTTTCCGTAAGTACTAGTCAAACCATCTAATAAGTCCTTTGTTTGTCCCTTCCCCTACATCCACTTTCCTGGAATTTAAACCCCGGAAACGGGCAGGTGTCCGAGGTGGTGGTGGAGCCATACAATGCCACGTTGTCGGCGCATCAACTCATTGTGGACACCGATGAGACATTCTGCATTGACAACGAGGCATTATATGACATTTGCTACCAGAGCCTGCGCCTCTGTTCGCCCACCTACGAGGATCTCAATCACCTGGTGTCCGTAAGTAGACAAAAATATGTGTGGACTCCAAGCCGAAGGATGTCTGTCTGCCAGTTTACACTTGATTCCAACAAAAACAGGAACTTGTCTTAAATGTATTAATATTTTCTTGGTTTTCATTACAATAATGGTTATTTTGAACCCTCTCCCAACCAGGTCACAATGTCCGGCGTGACCACTTGCCTGCGCTTCCCCGGCCAACTGAATGCCGATCTGCGCAAGCTGGCCGTGAATATGGTGCCCTTCCCGCGCCTGCACTTCTTCATGCCCGGTTTTGCGCCTCTGACAGCCAAGGGATCCCAGCAGTATCGCGCCCTGACCGTGGCCGAGCTGACCCAGCAGATGTTTGATGCCAAGAACATGATGACCGCCTGCGATCCCCGGCACGGACGCTACCTCACCGTGGCCTGTATCTTCCGGGGTGAGTGACGAGGCGGATTGTACGCCCCAGAGGGGGTGGGAAAAGAAAAATAGTTTTTTAACAACAAGCCCTAAACACATCCCCCCCACGCGTAGCCAGAACACAGGAATCCATTCATCTATCCGCTCATTTATTCAGGAGCCCCGCACCGGCTTATCCGCGCCAACTTTGTCACTTTGTCACGGGCACCCGGCGGCGCACCTGTCCGCCGGTTTTTCCGGACCCGCAGGCACGTAGCCACTTTATCAGGAGCGTAGCCAAGGGGGTGGTTTTAGATTCAGGGTTTCCAAAAATTATTAATTATTATAAATTTGAATTTGGTGTCGGAATTTCGTAGATATTTTAGGAATATCATTTTTGGGGTCTAAACAAATATAAAAAGGATATAGAAAAATCAGAAAAGGTATTATATTATTAAAAAATATGTACAAAATACTGTGTACAATTAAAAAAGGGGTTTCAAAAGGTTAAGGTTTTAGGGTTAAAAGTTTTTAGTAAGCATTTTTTTATTATTATTAATTTTAGATGTAATTAAAGGGCTGTTGACTTTTTTAAATGTATCTACGATTATCCAACAGTTTATATGTAGAGCTTACAGATCATTATAATCTATATTAGTTTCATTCTCGGGCCAACAGCTGCCCAAACCTTGTCCTTCGAAGTCTGCGTCTGACTTTAGTGAGCTAAACGAAGGAATAACATAGCATACTTTTAGGCACACGTAAAAAGGATTTGAAACCGCAGATCATATTCTAGACTTCCTTCCCAAATAGCTAAAGTATTTATTAAACTGTGATGGCTACTTCTGTTTTACCTCGAGCTTAAAAAAAACCCTTACCTGTAGAGTAACCTAGCTACGCCCCTGTCCAAACACCTTGGACTCTCCGGGGGCTTGGCTTTGGCGACGATTTTATTAGCCAAAGCCGAGCCACTGGGCCTACTTATGGGCGCCACTAAAAATGATTAATGCCGGCTGGCTGGCGTCTAAAAAGGCTGCAATCCGTCAACGCGCACGTAGCGCAAATTTGTTAGCATGCAGAGAGGAGTTCGAGTCCTTCGCTCCACTTTCCAACAAAAGGTTGCCGGCATTTTTTCGCGCTAATTTTTAAATTAATAAACTGCGATGCGGCGCCCAAATGTATGCCGCATAATATTTCATTTGCTATTCCTTATGTGCGCCGCCTCCTCCTGCCGTTCGCCGTTCGCCGTGCCCTTGCTTTTGACTGATGACTCGCAAAACGCGCGTAATTAGAAATTTACTTTCAAGATCCATTGGGGAATTGCGACCGCCGCCTGACACGGCCCCCGGCTTAACTAATCATGCCGAACGTGACTTGGGCTGCACTGCTCAGCTCCCCAGCCTCCCTCGCGCAGGATCCCGTCTCCGTTTGACTGCCAGAAATACTTGCAAAATAATTAATCACAAAAATGTGCTGGAAACGAAGGGAACAAAAAAATGCCAAGCGGAGGAATTTAAACAACTTTTTTAGTTACCTCCTGGGACTGTTTGTGTCCGCATCCCATTTCCCTCTCTCAGGGAAGCCCAGCCCAGGTGGCAAGGTGCTTTGCCAGGACTTAGAAGCCGTTTAGTATTTCATATTCAGGGATTTGGGGATTCGCTTGGCGCATCAAAGCGAACTTGCCTTTTGATGTAAATGCGCACAAAGTTTCGGCCGCGCCCAAAAAAAAAGGCATTCTTCTTTTTTTCACGCTCACTCAATAATTAACAGGTCCCATGTCCATGAAGGAGGTGGACACCCAGATGCTCAACGTGCAGAGCAAGAACAGCAGCTACTTTGTCGAGTGGATACCCAACAATGTAAAGGTGGCCGTCTGCGACATCCCGCCCCGAGGCCTTAAGATGTCCGCCACCTTCATTGGCAACTCGACTGCCATCCAGGAGATTTTCAAGCGCATCTCCGAGCAGTTTACCGCCATGTTCCGGCGCAAGGCCTTCCTCCATTGGTACACTGGCGAGGGCATGGACGAGATGGAGTTCACCGAGGCGGAGAGCAACATGAACGATCTGATATCCGAGTACCAGCAGTACCAGGTAAGTCAACACCAAACACTCTATGCTATCTCTTCTAATTCATTTTCCTTGCGTTTTCCAGGAGGCAACGGCCGACGACGAAGTGGAGTTCGATGACGAGCAGGGCGAGCAAGATGGCTACGAGTCGGAGGTCCTGCAGAACGGCAATGTCGAGTAAGGACCTGGAGCCTAACACAACTGTTGCTGTTTTCTGTATACTATTTTGTAAATTATTTTTTGCCCAAACAAAGGCTTTAAATAAATACCTAGTAAATATAGAGAGTAAATGACGACACTTCCCTTAAGGTTACGTCTAAAAGTTGATTGGTTTTTATTGAATTAATTGGCGTCTACAGGGGATAGTTGACCAGCACGTCCTGGCGTGCCAATTCCAACAACATGGGATCGTCGAAGAACTTGTTGATGGACACATCCTCGGACAGACCCTTCCGGCGACGCGTCTTGATCATAAACTCGCGCGCCAAATGTGAGGCCTGCTGTGGCTCCAGCGGCCGGATGATGATGCTCTTGTCCAGCGGATCGCCGGGCACAATTTGCCAGTGATGGAACACCGAAAGGCAGAAGGCCTGGCCCTGGGTATGCGTGCGCAGGTCAGTCTCGAAACCGAACGAATCGATGGCGGGTATAAAGGCTTTGATCGTATAAATGGGCGAACCCGAAACCGGGGCATCCTGCGTGACATGACCTCTGCAAAGGAAATAAAATGTAATTAAGCAAAATTACAAAGGGTTTTCCTAGGGTTACAACTTACCTGCGCCTCGCCAGCACCGTGTAAACAGCAGACACGCAGTCAGCGGGCGCCTGCACCTCCACAAACAGATAAGGCTCCATGAGACGCGGCGTGGCCATCAGGAAAGCAGAGTAAGCCACTCGACGGGCAGTGGGAATAATCTGACCACCACCGCGATGCAGGGCCTCATTGGCAATAACGCCGTCGAGGATCTTAAACTTGACATTTCGGATGGGCTCCTCGCACAGTGGTCCCTCCCTCGTTCCCCACTGGAAGCCTTGGACAATAGAATCCTTCACAGCCGTCAGCAGGTTCTTGTCCACCTCCGAAGGTAAAGTATCGTCAACAAGAATGTTTGGACCCGTTGAGTCGGGGCCAAAGGCCCAAATGGAACGCGCTGCCAGCAAATCCCAATCGTAGTTGACTTGGAAGAACTCGCCAATGCGTTTCTTGTTCCAATTGATGCACACAGTTCCGTTTTCAATGTCCTCGGCCAGACCCTTCTCCAGCGGCTCGGAAATCATGGTTATTTTGTTCTTTTTGTTTGGCGTTTCGGCAAAACATTTCAGGGAACTCGTTTCCACGACTGTTTCGCAAAAGGCCACCACAGGATCCGCCACTTTGATGTCAATCTCCGAGTACATCTTTCGCAGGTCGTGCATCACACAGTCCAAGTACAGTTCGCCGGTGCCCAGGATCACATGCTCACCGGACTCCTCGACACGCGTTGAGAGGAGCGGGTAGGATTTGTTTACCTTCCGCAGACCGTCCAGCATTTTGGGCAACTCAGAGGGATTCACTGGCTCCACGGCAATCTTGATGATGCTCTGCGTGTTGAACTTGAGTGGCCGGAAAATATAAAGATCCTCGGGGACATTAATATCCACAATTGTTGACGTTTTCACAATGCATTGATCGATGCCCTCGATGAGCACCCAATTGCCAGCAGGAACTCGGTTTAGTTCCACTTTATAGCGAGACTCAAAGACCCACAAGCGACCCACTTGGAGTATGCGAGAGTCCTCTTCGTCCTGCAGCGTGTAGTTCTCTCCCAACACTCGCACCTCCTGGCCGGCATGCAGAGTGCCAGAGACAACCCTGGCCAGCACCTGGAAGAAGGTGCAGTCATCGTTGGGATACATCTTGGAGCTGTGCACCATCAGAGTGCCGTACTGATTGCACGAGATCATATCCCGATAGATGTCACCCTCCTTAGGTCCGGTGTATATATGATCAACCTTTCGCTTGGCGTTTTCCAGCGGCGACTTGATGTGCTCCACACACATGTCCACAAAGCCACTGCAATCGCCCATAAAACGACTGCACACTAAGCGCAGCAGAGGTCGTATATTGGACTTCATTTCATCCTTGGAGACGCGAACATGCAGCTCAGCCAGAGTGTCCGACAAAGTGGTGTCCACATCACCCACCACCTGGGCAATCAGCTTGTACATGGGCTCTAGGATAAACTCGACAAAGCTGCGTTGTGCCGAGTTATGCGGCTGCTTCTTTGAGAACTTGCGGCTATTAGTAGATAAATTGTTTAGTTAATTTAATAGAAAACTACTGATAAGACTTACGTTTTGCTGTTAAAGTACATGTCGCCCCATAAACGCTTGGCAAAGTCCAGATAGCTCACGCCCTCGTAGGTGTCCGCATAGAGCTTGGCAAAGGATTTCAGAGTAAAACAGAAGCCATACAAGGAACTGGCAAAGCAAACGTTGCCCAGAATGGGAGAAACCAGCAAGTTGTCATCTGCAGAGCCATAAATGCTGTGAGAAAAGGTTAAGGATAAGTTTAAAGGAAAATAGGATTGTATTAAGAAAGTATAAATTACCTAAGCAGTCCATTAACCTCCTCCACAATGTGCTTCAACTTGAAATAGGCATCCTGAGGCGGCAGTTTTAGCTCCAAGATCAGACGATCAATCTAAGGGTCAAGAAAAACATGAAAAATAAGTAATTAACCAACAAATCCTACACAAAAGCATTAAAAATAAGAAATTAACCAACATTTTCCACGCAAAAACATGAAAACCAGGTAATAAACCCCACAAAACCACCACAAAAACATGAAAAATAAATAAAACCCACCTTGTTGATGCAAACAGTGATGGCCTGTCGCTCCTGCACCGCATGCTTGAGCAAGCGCTCCGTGTTCAGCATGACGCCCTCGGCCGCATCGATGAACAGAACCACACCATCGCACATACGCATGGCGGCGGTGGCCTCGTCCGAGAAGTTGACATGCCCCGGAGTATCAAAGATATTCAGCAAGTAACTCTTTTGCTTGACATCCTGCAGCACGAGGGTCACCGGCGTGGCCTTGATGCTGCAGCCACGCTCCTGCTCGGTGAACAGAGTGTCCGTGTAGCGCAGCTGCCGCTCCTCCATGTTCTCGAACTGCGGATGCGTTTGTCGCATAAGACAATCAACGAACGTGGTCTTGCCGTGATGCAGGTGGCCAACTAAAGCCACGTTGCGAATGAGCGGCGGCGTGTCCATCAGGTCTGCCATGAACTCCATGTCGTAGGTGGTCTCCTGCATGTCCTGCTCCTTGATCTGGAACTTGAGCTTCTTCACCGGCTCAATGAGCGGCTTGTCCAGCGGCTGGGCGTCCTCCTCCTGCACAATGGTCTCCACATCCGGGCCGTAGACCTCTACGGCGGAGGGATAATAGCGTTTATCCTCGTGCAGCACCACGGCAGTCACTTCCTTGTCCTCATCCTCCTGCGGCTCAGCCTCGTCCTCGTCCATGGCGTCCTTTTTGATGAGAAAGCAATTTATTAATGATACTTTTTTAAGTGATTTTATGGTGAATCCACCTCTGGATCATCCTGCACATCCGGCTGCCCGTAAAGGCTCTGGTCGTCGTCTTCATCGCTGTCCAAGTCTGGGCCAATGTAGTTGCCGAACTCATCGTATAAATCGGAATCCATTGCACTTCCTAAAAAACGAGAGAAAACAAGGTTTGCACAACCGGCGTTTCAAAAATGTGTTAATTTCGCCAAACTAAGACCCGCGTAGACATTCTAGAAACTTGCAATTACTCACCAAAAACAGATAACTTGGTCTAGAAACTGTTTATCTGTCTATATATTCAGGAAAATCAACAATTAAATTGTTTTTACAAAATTTACACAAAAAAACGCGGATCTGCAAAACAGTGTGGCCAAATGCTAATTTGGGTTTCCCCCTAAAAAATCTCAAAAAGTTTATAAATCGATCACAAACTGGCGCTGCCATTCTTTGCAAAGAGTAGAGGTTGACATTGTATCGATAATTGGCGGCAGAATTAAATCTGAAATTCCCAGTACCTAATTAAGTGTAATTAACGTTTCCCAGCAGAAGCAGGTAGCGTTTGCGAAAAACCTAGGTAGACGCCGGATTAGGTTTATATGACACCGTTACAGACGCAAGTCATTAGTCGCGAATTTCAACTGACGGCGTCAGCAGCACAATGAGAAAAATATATTTACTCGTTCTGATGGCACATTTTGTTGTCTCGAATCGAATTTTAAACCAAATTCTGGATCGCGACGAATGGATTAGCATTGCGAAGGAGTATATAATTAACCACAAGCCGTATAAAGTCAAAAGCTACGAGCCGTATAAGCCAAGAGTTGTTAACCTAACAAACTCATTAGGCGGAGAATTTTGGGAGACAACAGATGAAACTACTAATAATTATGTTGAGGAATTCTCCACCACAGAGCCCACGTCTTTACCAGACTCAACAACAACCACTGGAGATATGGAGATAACTAGTGCTTATGATTCTTCTACGTCAAACTGGTCCACCACTGAATCTTCAGAAACAACTACAGAATCTCCAGAAACAAGGACTTTTATTGAGACCACAACAGCAAAAAGCGTCTTTGAAACGGAAAGCACCACTTTAGAGTCTTTGGTGGATCAGATTATAGCAGAACCGCCCGAAACCACAACGGAAGTATTGCTAAGTACCACAGAAAGCCCGGAAATTTCCACATCAACCGATGGAAAATCAACTAATTACTTTACCAGCACGGAACCCACTCCTTCAACAGTCTGGCCTTGGTTTTCCTCTACACAATCATCAGATATCACAACAGAATCAATCATCAGTACAGAAGCGCAGGAAACGAGCACATTAATTGAGACGACGACTTCTGAAACAACAACCTCAGGATATCTGGAGGATCAGAAACTGGAATCCTCCACATCCTTGCTGGATATTATTTCAACAACTCCTGGGTTCATCAGCACAGAAGCGCAGGAAACGAGCACATTACTTCCTGAATCAACAACTTCAGGATATCTGGATCCGAAACTGGAAACCTCCACATCCTTGCTGGATATTATTTCCACGACTCCTGGGTTCGAAGCCACAACAACATACTTGGATACAGCTGTTGAAAGCACTTATTTAACAACTGAAACCACACCGCCAGGATTTAACTTTACAAATCAAACCCAAGAATCCACAACTGAAGCCTCTAAGCCAACAACAACTACGAGACGTGCAAGTATCGTGGAAGATGCCATCAGGCCGAAGAAGAGGAAAATGAAGTACACTTCAGATACAGAGCCCGAAATCTCTTGGGACTAGTATTATATGAAATAAATAATAAAGATTTATGTGAATATAAATGAATAAGCATTTGTATACCCTAATGTTGGTTTTATTCAGAAGTTTGCAAAGCTGTGAAGAGTAAAAAATTAATTAAAACAAATAATGCATTTCCCATCGTTTTAAAAAATAGATAATTTATCGATGTTTTTCTTGAAAAAAATCGATGCTTGCAAGCATGTGCCCGCATTTCGCGTAGCATTTAGTGGTATTCTCCGCAGCTGCGGTCACACCGTTGGGAAAAAACCAAACAAAAGATTTGAAAATAATTAGCAGCTGCAAGCAGTTTCAGTAGTTTCTTTGTTGTTGCTAGTTCAACGCGCACTTTCTCCTACTACTAGAACAATTATCTCGAATCGTGCGCTTCAATTGCGAACGGAGTTTCGGAAAACCAGTTTCCCAGCGTCTTTTTTTGTGACTCATCAGTTTCCGCAGGCTCGCAGCAAGGAAGGAATTTCGCCATGGCCGCCAGCAACAACAGCGAGTCCGCCGATCAGGTTGGCATACGTGTAGATAATAATGCCGAGAATCAGGACGATCACACCGACGCCCTAGGCTCCTCGGGCGGCAGCAGTGGTGCAGGTGCAGGTGTAGCCACCGCATCCTCGCACAATCCGTACGGAAGCGGCGCCATCGGGCAGCTGGCCAATGGTTACAGTTCACCCTCCATGACGTACAGAAAGAATGTGGCCAAAATGGTCACAGATAGGCACGCGGCCGAGTACAATATGCGACACAAGAACCGCGGCATGGCCTTGATCTTCAATCACGAACACTTCGAGGTGCCCACCTTGAAGTCGCGGGCGGGAACCAACGTGGACTGCGAGAATCTGACGCGCGTGCTCAAGCAGCTGGACTTCGAGGTCACCGTGTACAAGGACTGTCGGTACAAGGACATTCTACGCACCATCGAGTACGCAGCTTCGCAGAATCACAGCGACAGCGATTGCATTCTGGTGGCCATTCTATCGCACGGCGAAATGGGCTACATCTATGCCAAGGACACACAGTACAAGCTCGAGAACATCTGGAGCTTCTTCACCGCCAACCACTGCCCCTCGCTGGCCGGCAAGCCCAAGCTGTTCTTTATTCAGGCCTGCCAGGGCGATCGCCTGGACGGCGGCGTGACCATGCAGCGTAGCCACACCGAAACCGATGGCGACTCCTCAATGAGCTACAAGATCCCAGTGCATGCGGACTTTCTCATTGCGTACTCCACGGTTCCTGGATTCTATTCGTGGCGTAACACCACCCGCGGCAGCTGGTTCATGCAGAGCCTGTGCGCCGAATTGGCAGCGAATGGCAAGCGCCTGGACATCCTCACCCTGCTGACCTTTGTGTGCCAGCGTGTGGCCGTCGATTTTGAGTCCTGCACCCCGGACACGCCGGAGATGCATCAGCAGAAGCAGATCCCCTGCATAACCACCATGCTGACGCGCATTCTGCACTTCACGGACAAGCAGCTGGTGCCGGCGGGACGGGTTTGATGGCTGCTGGATTGGATAGAGGGCTGGCTGCGGAGAGGTGTGTGATAAGCCAAGTCGCAATTAAGATACAACTCTACCAAACGTAATTACGCTGGTTAACCGAGCTAAAGGCGCATATTTTTATAAAAACCCCCTCTTTTCCCTGGTTAAGATTGAGAGCCACTTGACCATTGCTTTTATTTAAGCACAATGTATGTTTAAATTGGCATTTATTGCTTGCCGCGCTTTCCTTTATGTAAACCAGAAATCTTGGGGGCAAAAGCTGTACTTTCCTTGAATTCCCTGCTAATTTTTGGCTTGAAAACCCTGCCATTTACATTTACTTAACTAAATTTATTTAATATTTATACCTGGGCATTTATATTTAATTTTTTAAACATTACGCATGCGATCTCGGTGTTCAAAATTATTATTTTTAACGAATCTAAGCCTAAAATTGCCTGGCAGTTCATAAATAGCTTTTGCCTTTGCTTTTTCTTGATCAGAAATAAGGGAAACCACCTCTGATTTATATCTACGACAACCGGACATCCCCTCTTTTGCAGTTTTTATACCCATAAATATATAAAAGTGTATATTATTAAGCATCTGTGTCATGATCGCGTCCAAAACAAACATACAAACAAATTTTAGCCTGTACTCGAACGCATATACTATCTCTTTATACGATTTGTACTCTTATATAACATATATACACTAGCAAATGTTTTTCATTTCAATAAAAACAATCGAAAACAATGGGGAAAATCAATGTTCAATGGCCATTTAGGTGCTTTGACCTCCAACGCCATCGCTTTTTGGTCCCTCAAGTTGAGCGACATCTCTGGAAAAGGCAACATCATCATCAGCAGCCTCAGCATCATCGGGAGAGACAGAAAAAAACGAGGGTCATTCCATTTCAGAGCTTACAATCACTTTATTCTTAGGACAACAAAACTAAATTCCAATTCAGAGTTCACTTAAAGCACGCGGGGATAGCGATGTGGGTAGAATTCTGTCAGCCTGTCAGCTGGGATATAAATGCACGTTTCTGATATACAAGTTTCAACTAATTAAAAAAAACGTAGAATCTTCGCTCACAATATTTGGTTAGTTGCCTAGATGTGGCCGCCCTCCTTCAGCTTGGCCACCAAAGCATCCACATCGGCCACAGTTGCGCCGGCCTGGCGCACTGGCGGATCCTCCACGGAAACAACTTCGATCCGAGGCGAGGTATCCACACCCAGATCCTTGGCCGTGACCTTCTTCAGGGGCTTCTTCTTGGCCTTCATGATGTTGGGGAGCGTGGCATAACGCGGCGTGTTCAGGCGCAGATCGGCGCTCAATACAGCCGGTGTCTTGGTCTTTATGGTCTCCAGACCGCCATCAATCTCACGTGTGATGGTCAGACCGCCGTCTGTTTTCTCAATCTTGTTGCAAAAGGTGCCCTGAGGCCAGTCCAGCACAGCGGCTGTCATCTGTGCCGTCTGGTTGGCATCATCATCGATGGCCTGCTTGCCCAGAATCACCAGATCGGCCTTCTCGTCCAGCGCCAGCTTGGCCAGGATCTTGGACACGTGGATGGGCTGCAGCAGCTCGTATTCGGCGGCTGGGATCTCCACATGGATGCCGCGATCGGCGCCCATGGCCAGGGCAGTGCGGATCACCTCCTGCGACTGTGTGGGACCCACGGACACTGCGATAACCTCCTCGGCCAGCTTCTTCTCCTTCAGCTTAACGGCCTCCTCGACGGCGATCTCGTCGAAGGGATTCATCGAGTGCTTTACGCCCTGGGTGACCACGCCGGTCTTGTCTGGCTTGACGCGGACCTGTACATGGTAGGGGATAGGAAAATTACTTTAATTATCAATTAATTAAAGCGATTACGCAAAACAGAGGGGGCGCAGCAACAAGTGATAAAAAAGAAAGATGTTGAGTGCGCAACAGGCGATTTCTGGGCTCACCTTGACGGCATAGTCGATCACACGCTTAACTCCAACCAGAACACGCGACATTTTCTGTAAAATAATAAATATTTATATTTTTAAAGGAAATTTGTGATTTTTTGTTAATTTTGCGGACTTACCTCTTCAATATGGAAACGAACTGATTTAGGTAGGCAGAGGGTGAGGCGCGGGTGGTCCAAAGGTCTTGTGTGCTTTGCGGCGTTGCCAGGCTGTTGTGCCGATTAATTTATTCACAGTTATTAAATATTAAAAAAAACTTGGTGAATTGGGTTTAATAATTGAAATAAAATATTGGAAACACGTAGAAAAGAAACATATTTTAAATATTTTAAGTAACTAAAATGTATTATTTTTTATACCCTTGCAGGATATTATAATTTCAGTCAGATGTTTGCAACGCAATAAAGAAGTCATTTCCGACCCTATAAAATATATTGACATATTCTTGATCAACATCAACAGCCGAGACGATCTAGCTATGTCCGTCTGTCTGTCCATCCGTCCGTCTGTCCGTTTCTACGCAAACTAGTCTCTCAATTTTTAAGCCATGTGAATGAAACTTTGCAGATGGTCTTCTATATACTCTTACTACTATATGTCTCCGAACGGGCCGGATTAGACGACTATTTAATATAGCTGCCATAGGAACAATCGAAAAAATTATAGAAAAAAAAATTCTAACTTTGTAATTTTTCAACATATTTTCATTAGTCATTTTGTAATATTCTAGAATTTCGGTTTTAATTTTATGAAAATCGCACTACTATATCAAATAGCTGCCATAGAAAAGAACTTTAAATGAGGAAAATGCAAAACTGTGAATGTAAAACTGTTATTTGTATATCTGTATAGGTGAATGTTATGAAAGTTGGCATTACGATTTTAAAGTATTTTGAATTGTATTAAAATTTAATATGTATTTCCTGTTAGTGTTCAATTTCAAACTGGAAGGGTATTCAAACTTCGGTGTACCGAAGTTAGGTTCCTTTATGGTTTATTATTATTATTTAAAATTTTAATCGATTAGTATCGGCCAGCTGTACCATCACCAATCACTTATCAAGTCCCAACTTATGTCTCCTCTCTAACCGCCATCAGCTGTTTGTACTTTCACCACTTTCTTGGCCGCTTTATCATTCCAAATTCTTGTAAAGATCGGCTTCCTCTGCTAAGATAATGGCCACCACAGCTCCGGTGATCATGCGCCTGATGGCCTCCTCCATAAACACAGCCAAGCGTGCTGGCGGTATAATACGCGATGTGCTCAAGAAAGGCGACCTGGGAATCGTGGACAAGGGAAAAGACGATCCACAGACGGAGGCGGACCGATCTGCCCAGCGCTGCATCATTGCCTCGCTGACAAAGAAGTTTCCCAATGTGAAGATCATTGGCGAGGAAGGCTGCTCCGATCTGAATGTCTGCGACGATTGGCTGGTCACGGAGCTGGATGAAACGTTCCTGCAGCAAAGCTGCCCGGCGGAATGGCAGGATGCCAAGCCCGAGGACTTTGTGATATGGGTGGATCCCCTAGACGGCACTGCAGAGTATACACAGGGTGAGTTACTATTAGGAAACACTTGGATACTAATAATCTATGTATATATTTCTTCCTGCAGGATTTGTGGAGCACGTCACCGTTCTTATAGGCATCGCTGTCAAGGACTCGGCCGTGGGCGGCATCATCCACCAGCCCTTCTACCAGCAGCCCGATGGTGAGCTGGGACGCACTATTTGGGGCCTCAAGGGTCTCGGCACGGGTGGATTCACCGCAGTGCCCGCTCCAGCCGGTCAGTTCATCATCACCACCACTCGCTCGCATTCCAATGCCCTGCACCAGCAGGCCCTCAATGCCTACGCCTCCACCGAGGTGATAAAGGTAGGCGGAGCCGGATTCAAGGTGTTGCAGTTGCTTGAGGGCAAGGCACATGCCTACGTGTTTGCCACGCCAGGCTGCAAGAAGTGGGATACCTGTGCACCCGAGGCAGTGCTCGAAGCGCAGGGCGGCTGCCTGACAAACATCAATGGCGAGCACTATGCGTACCATGCGGATGTGGAGCATGTGAACAGGCAGGGAGTGCTGGCCAGTCTGGGACAGAATCATGCCGAACTTGTGGCGAAGATACCCGCAGAAGTGCGAGCGGCTGTGGGGGCCAAGTGAAAGCCAAGGGCTGTGAGTGTGTCGGCACTTTATTTTATTTTAATTTTGCACTAAAGGTAAAAACATACATACATAAATTAGGCAATAACGAGAAGGGATACAAAATCAAGATTGTGAACATTAAAAATTGAAGCTTTGAACGAAACTTAAGGTAGTAATTATTGTTTATCGAAACTGCCGCTGTGGCTATTGATGCTGCTGTTGATGCTGGTGCTGCTGTTGATCGCCGCTGAGTTGTTCAGGATGCGATTTCGCTTGGCCTTGGCCATCTTGCACGAGTTGACGGAGGCGGCAAAGCGCAGCGACTTGACAGACTCCTGAAAGCAGTCCTGAAATGGTGAGACATTGATAAACATCAACGTCTTCGAGTTGCCGCCCAGCGAGGGCATTAGGAGATGCGTCAGCTTGGAGTTGCGGTAGGGAATATGATCCTGCTTCTGGAGTAAAGCCAGAATCACATTGGTCAGCTCGGAGAGCGAACGATTGATGTTCTTGGTCTCGGTCATCCTTGTGCTGGTCTTTGGTGACTCGGAGCCGGCCAAATCCACCAGATTTATAGAACCCACCGACATCTCCTGCTTCTCTGCATGCCTGCCAATCAGCGCCAGCTTTGTGACGGCATGGGATCGCGATGAGCGCTCGTTGCCAGCCGTGGAGGCGGTGGCTCGGTTCATCTTGGCCGTGTGCATCAGTTGGCGCAAATGATTGGGATCTAAGACTGTTTCCTCCGTGATATTGGACACATAGATGTCGTTCTTGTTGTTCTTGGCCATGCGAATCTCCATGTCCTTTTGCTCATTGCTCAACAGATCGTACAGCACCTCGTTGTAAATCTCCAGGAAGGTGGCCTTGATCTCGTACTCCCATCCCAGATTGCGATAGCCCCGAATGGAGTCAAACAGCAGATCGACGGTGCGTGGAATGACGCCCACACTTTGCTCCACGCCGTCCATTGTGTACGTCTTGCCGCTGCCCGTCTGGCCGTACGCAAAGATGCAAATGTTGTAGCCATCGAGCGCCGATTGAATCAGCGGCGACACCATCTCGAATATGTCCGTTTGCGAGGATTTGGGATGAAAGACCTGGTCGAACGAGAAGATCTGCTGGCCCATCTTGTTCTTGGCCTGCCCATCGATGCTCTGCAGCTCAACGGTGGCCTCATCGTGATACGTCCAGGTGCAGCACATCCGATTCTCCTCGCAGTCCAACGGCGGTCGAATTCGGCAAAAGACGCGTATGTTGCCACGCAGATCCATCACCGTGTTGTGCAGCTCCTTGCGCTCCATATTCGAGGTGAAGAGCTGCTCCTTGCAGGTCTCCAGCTCGGCGGCCTGCTGGTCATTGCTGCGCTGCAGTTCCTCGGTGAGTTGCCGCAGATGCACCACCTCCTTGCTAAGAGCAGCGTGCTCAACTTTGATTTTCTATTAAAGAAAGGCAGCACTTTAATTTGTTATCGGGATAAAAAGTTCCTAGGACTCACCTCGTGAATTGTTTGCAGTTCGGAGAGCTCCTCCTTGGTCCTGCCCAGCGTTGTGGTTATTGTCTCAATGTTCTTTGTATACTGCTTCACCTGCCGCTGCAGACAATCGTTATCCGTCTGCACGTTCTTCAGCGTGGACTCGGTCTCAATTAGCTTGTTCTGCGTCTCCTCCAGCTGCGTGGGCAATGACTCCAGCTCGCCCATGTCCTCTATTTGCTTCTCGTACTTTGTTTTGAGGACCTTGTGTTTGTCGAGCAGATCGTGGAAGCGAGCCTTGAAGTCGTACGGTGCTATGCGCTTGGGTGCACCACCAGCTGCTCCACCGGCTCCGCTGGTTTTTGCTGCTCCAGCGGCTGTTCCTGCCGCTTTCGGTTTGATCTTGGCAGCAGCAGCTGCTGCAGTACCAGCAGCAGCAGCTCGAGGAGCAGGCCTTGCCGGAGCTGGCCGCTTGGCAGCTGTCACAGCGGATGTTGTGGTGCCAGAGGCAGCTGCCGGTCGCCCCAAACGCTGGCTGGGGGCGGTGACGGCACTGCTGGCCAAGCGAGAGAATTTACTGGGTATGGTGGGCAGTGTGGGCGGTGCAGCGGCTCGCTTCATATTCTGGCGCATCTCGTTGATGTCACAAGCCGAGCGACTGCGTCGCAGCTTGGCCCGATTGTTCATTTTGGCGGGTTCTGGTGAGGCAGCTCGTGCTTCAAAACGCTCAAAGATTAGACGGGGAAAACAGTACATAAACCTCCTTAAACTCACCTCCTCGTTGCTGCAGCACTTGGGGCAGATTATTTAGGTCACGGGTGAGCGGCGGTAGCAAGTTTCCGCAGTAGGTTTGGTTGCTAGCTGCTCCTGGTCCTCCTCCTCCTCCTCCGGCTCGTATGCGATCGGTGGGCAGCACAGTTTTTACCGGCGGCAGGACTGGGCGCTTCGCTGTCAACGTTGGCTTCGGCAAACGGGATTCCATGACGTTAACTGGTTGCGTTGCTTAGATTTAAAACAGAAATCACTCCGGTGTCTTCAATTGGTTATTTTGATTTTTGATAGACAAGCGACGCCGATGCCAATTCGCGCCGTTATTTTCGATTGCAGGGCTGCTTTGGAAATGTGGGACCAGATTTGTGGCAGATTTCGCCGTGCTGCCATCATTTTCGTTTCCAGCTCGTGCAATGTATGCCGTGACTGCTCACGCCAATCAGATGTTTTCAGTGCTGCAGCAGCCCTAGACATTTGGGCACGATTTTTTACGTTGATTTGTGTTTTCCGCAGGTTTTTCGCGAGTGAAAAACGCACAAATGGTGCAAACAATTAGTGATCCCTACCTATGAAACGTGTTTTTTTGAGATAATTGCTGGGAAAGAGCCCAACACCTGGGAAAGTGCAGATTTGTGCGCAGCACGCGTGTCGTTGCCGGACTGTTGCAATTATTTGGATTGCTGTTCTCTTTGTGTGATTTTAAAAGTTTTCCCAAGTTTTAAGTGATGTAAAAAGAAACTCATATTATAGGTTTTCCTCTGAAAACTGCGGAAATTTGCGGTTGTGGTGTAAATTGGTTGCGTGACAAGGTGGTTGCCAGACCAACCGCAGGCCGCACGAGTCCATCTCTAGTTTGTTTTCATTCGGAAATTGAGAAAAAAAAGCTCCTGCAACTGAGATTGATTTCTTAAATTAAATCTGGACAGCGTGCGCTCCCGCGACCGCAAATCTTGACGAGAGATGGCGGGGCACGCGGAGCTCAAGGAGCTGGGCATGTTCGAGCTGCGGCCTTTGATCACCAATCTCAGCTGCAAGCTTTCAGCGGTGACGGCGGGCCTCGACGAGAAGCAGTTCCTGTGCCTGGTGAGCGAGGAAAACGAGATCCTGCTGCGCTACATCAGCGCCTCCGGCCAGGAGGTGGTCAAGATGATATCCTGGTTCCGCAATCGTGTCATTCACGATGTCTGCTTCGACCCAGCGGGCATCTGGCTGCTGGTGCTATGTAAGTGGGTGGCTGGTTGGGTGGATTTCTGGGGGTGGCTGAGGGGGCGGCAAAGCCTAAAATTACTCTGCGCCCATGTGTGTGTGTGTGTGTGTGTGTGCGTGTGTGGCTATTGATTTTCTGTTGCGTACTTTGTTTTGATATTCAACTTGGTTGTCTGAACGATCTACACATGTGTCCCTTCCATCAACAGGTTTCGACAACACCCTGCACATTGTGCCCGCCTTGGCGCTGGTGGACAAGACGCACGTCCTGGCCGCCTGCTCGCTGTACAGCACCAGCCAGGTGACCTCATACATCATCCCCTTTGTGGGTCCCCACGAGTGTCCCAACTCCAAGAAGTGTCCCAATCACTCCTCGGGCCAAGGCCTCGATACCGAGCCGGTGGAGCAGCTGGCTGGCAATTTGGAGACCCTCCGGCTGGAGGCAGAGGCGGAGGAGCCCCTGGGACACGATCTGCCCGAGCATATGCTGGTAAGGAACACTGAGCAGGCTGAGCAGCCGCCACAGGAGCGAGAGCAGCCGCCGCAGTTCGATGCCACTGGCAACAGCCAGGTGATGGCCACCTCCTTCATGGCATCCAAGACCTGCCCCTACCCGCTGTCCGTGGTCTGGTGGAAGACCAACACAGGACTGAATCGAGCCATTATTGGCTACTCGGATGGCTCTATATGTTTCGTGGGCCTCAGTCCCAACTGTCCGATGATTGCGAGCACAGCCATTGAAAACGGTTCCGTGATGCGTCTGGTTATCTGCAAGGATAAAGCCTACGACGGAGTGATGCTGCTGGTGAGTATAAAGAACTTTATTAATGAATGTAAAGTAATGTAATTCCCCTTTTTAGATAACTTCCTCCCTAAAGCAGCAGTACAAGCTTTTGTTGGAGCAAAAGGCCATCATGTACGTCTACCCGGGCGACAGTTCACCCACCACACGCGAGGGTGCCTGGCAGATTGTGATGTCGGTGCAGAACAAACAGCAAAACACTGCCACGGGTCCCCGGCAAAGCAATAGTTCCGATCCGGCCTCAGACAGCAGCCAGCTGGAAGAGGATGTCTTTGTGCCGCCGTCCAGCGAGGATGCAGCGTCGTCTTCGGATGCCACCGGCGAGACTGGAGCTGCTGCTGATGGAGCACCACCACCACCACCGCCGGCGCCACCCTCATACAGCGAGGCAGTGGCCCAGCAGCAGGCAGGCGTTCGCTTTCAGCAGCAACAACTGCCAGCGCTGGGCAGCACCAACGATGGCATTCTGCCGGCCACCAGAGCCCGCCTAGCCTCGCTCAAGAGTCTGGGATCCAAGAAGCTGCAGGCCATCAAAATGCGGCTTTCCGATCAGCGGCAAAAGTTCGATGAATGTGCGTAAGCAAATGGGACAATTACCTTTTATTTCCTTTTGAAATTAATTGAATTCAGAGGCCTAAAGGTCGCTTTCTTATATAACCTCTCTTTCCTCGATTTCCGTTGACCTCTGTTAATTTTAGTCCGCTATTTTATTGTGTATTTTATATTTGTTTATTGGTGTGCAGTTTTGAGAGAACTGTTGCATCTATTGAAGCGTCACTGGCGTGGTGAGTCGCACTCAACAGACTCGAATTAGAACAAGGGAAACGAGTTTGAGAGCCCCAAAACTAAGCTTGCCATCTTTTACACACCTTTCTTCTAGTTATGCCAGACTCTGCGGGCTCTTTTGCCATCATGGACTCGCCTTCGGTGACGCCAGAGCCACTGGGCACCACCACTGGCTCCTTTTACACCATCCAAAATCTGCGCAGCACCTTTCTGCTCAGCGCCCTGCACAGCAACAGCCACAGCCTGACTGTGCACAGCATAGACATCAGCCTGAAGCCGTTGTTTGTGTACAAGATACCCAAGCACACACAGGAAATACTCATTAGCTCCAACATACTCTATGGCATACACTATGTGGATTTGCATTGTCGCAGTGATTCTGCGATTTCTACGGCGGCCTCATCGCTGGCCGAGCCGCTGGTGGCCAATACGGACAAGGAGAATCGGGATGCTGACACGGAGAAGCTGGATCAGGCAGAGGCAGAGGCGGGGGCAGAGGTTAGTGGCCAAAAGAGCGACACTACCAGTGCCACGACCACGGCCACCTCAAGTTTGGATCAAAGCGAGATGCCCAGCAATGCAATCAATGCGGTGAGCGTCATCAGCAGCGCCATGGCCTCGCTGCACACCTCCGACGAAGATGTGAGTATCCTGAGTCTCGCTAGATATTTACACAAGATTTTCATGCTTTTCATGCTTGCAGCGCTTCAACAACCTGGCCCAGTTGGGACTCTTTCGCTTTGAAAACGAAACTGTGCTGCATTTGTATCAGATGGCACAATATCGTAATACCGCCGGTCCGCCCGAGGCTCTTTCGAAAGAGGAAAAGGCCAAGGCTTTCGAAATCAAGGATATCCACACGCCCATGGACTACATACAGTTTTACGAGACGGCAGACGTAAGCAGTGAGTTTTCACTGCGACAAATGGAGATAATGCAGTCCGAGTTTCCCAAAATCAACTACGATCCCAGCTATGTGATTACCAACAAGAATGTATATACCATACAGCTCAGGTGAGTCTGGGGAACCATTAAAGCCAGCTTTGGGTTTGTAACTAAGCCGAGTTTGTCCTGTAGGAAGGAGCCCTTTGAACTGTTTCTGGATGCCGCCCTGCAGAACGAGTTTAACCAGTGCCGTGACTTTTGCAACACCTTTGACCTCTCCTTCGAGCAGTGCATCGAGTTTGCCGGCGATTATTTGCTGCGCCGCAAGAAGATCACCCAAGCTTTGCTCACGTACAATGTGGCGCGCGTCAAGCCGATACGCACAGCCCTGAAGCTTGCCATGTACGGGCATACGTACGCCCTGATGCAGCTGAGTGCCATGGCTTTAAAGTCCACATATCTGCTGCGTTCGCGGCACTTGGGTCATCCGCTGCTCAAGGGCATACTGGAGGACATCACCTTCAGGCACTCGGAGGATGTGCGCGTGATTTTGCCCGAGAAGCAGCTGCAGGAGGATGTGATCAGTGGGGCTGTGTGCAGCGATTATCACTATGGTGTGGACGAGTCAATTAGCGCTTTGCAAATGTCACCCTCCTCGCAGTTCCATTTGGCCAACCTGCTGCTCATCACAATGGCCGAGAAGGCGGTCAACGACAAGAACTACGTGCCGCTGTGGTAAGCAGAGATTAATTAGGGTTTAAGGAGGGATTTAAATTGTTTTTTTCGGTAGGAACTTTCTGGTCACCAATAGCAAATATCACACCAACATGACGAGCATTGTGTTGTGTCAAAGTGGACTCTTCTCCTCGGCCATTATACTGGCCAAGGTGCGAGGTGTTTGCTTGGATACCTTCAATGCCTTGATCAGTGTGGTGGCCCAGGAGTTTGGCTGGTACAATGAGCTCAACGTGTGCCTGTACAATCTAAGCGAGAATATATTTATGGAGTCGATAACCTACCTGCCGCATGTGTCCATGGATTACTTTGCCTTCATCCAGGAGAAACTGGATCACATAAGGCCTTGTGTGCTGCAGGTCAGCATTATTATTATTATGTTTAGTATTGTTTATAACTATAATTTATTTACAGCGCCTGTCCAAGCAGCTGAATCCCTTTGCTCCTGCTCTGCGGCCCATTGTTTCGCACAACAGCGACTGCGCCAACAACGATAATAATCAGCATTTGTTTGAGTTTGGCAAGAGTCTCATTGAAACATTTTTGGCCGTGCTCATCCACATGGAATCGCAGCGTGTGAAGCATGATTTAATTGTGAATGCTTTATCGAATTTTCGCATCAACTACGAAGACAATCAGGCAGGGATTTGCTTTGGAAGATAAACTATTTATAATGTATATCTAATGTTAATTTCTTTCCTTAGTTTGCCATTGAATCATCGCGCTTCAAACCGATCTCAGCTGGTTGTGCTTACTGTGCCTGTGTGGTGGATGGCACCGCCTATTTCTGGGGCTCCAGCGGCATTCCCACCTATTACAGCGCCCAAAAGTCTACAGGTAATTGTTAGTTGGTTATCCTTCAGCTAAATCCTCCACGAGGGCAAGCAATTAACCCTCTAATTGCCTTAATGCAGTGTTTAGCTAAGGCTACGGTTCAATTCCTTCTCCTTATTATAATTACAATTATGTACTATACATTGCAGAGCCCCCAGAGCCGGCACATGCTGTGAAAAGCCTGGAACTCCTCTCGCAGCTCAATTTGCAAGTGCATGCCATCAAGTGTGGGCGACAGCATACACTTATTCTAACCAATAATGGCGTATGTTATCACTACTGTGTCTAGTGTTGTATATTAATTTTGTACCCTTTTCCAGCTCTATTCGGTGGGCAATAACAATCTCTGCCAGCTGGGCATAGGCCGGCATATGCAAATGGCTCTGCAGCCCATGCTTGTGACTGCCCTGGATGGCATGAATATAACCCTGCTGGAGGCGGGACAATATCATAATGCGGCAGTGGCCGATGGCAAACTCTACATCTGGGGGTGAGTATTCGATTGGGTGTACTACCCCTACTAACCTAATCTACTTTAATTCACTTTAATCATATTTTTAACCCGTTTTAGATGGGGCGTCTATGGTCAGCTGGGACAGGGCAGCTGCGAGAACATAGCCACACCGCAACTAGTCAGTTTTTTCAAGTTTAAGGCAAGTGTTTCTTATTCTTATTAACTTAAAGTGTGTTCTAGACTTTGATTTATTGTTTTAAATGTTGCAGAAAGTTATACAAATATCGCTGGGCCATGCACACACCTTGGTGCTGTGCGGGGCAACCAGCAGCTATAAGGAGGAAAGCGGTTGCAGCACAGAGCTCTATGTATTCGGCTCCAATCACTTTGGTCAGCTGGGCACCGGCAATAGCGACCAGGCCGTCGACACCAAGACGAATCTGCCAGTGCGCCTGGAGGTGGGCGACGGCAGCCTAAGACTGATACACACCAAATTTTTTACCAATGTAATTGTTATATCTTGTAAATGGTTACCCTTTTAATTGTCTGATTGAACCTCCAGTTAGCTGTAGACGATCAGGAACGTCTGTTCACCTGGGGCAGCTCGCCTCAGGCCTTGCGACTTGCCAATCAAATCAAGCGACGCGCCAATGCCAAGCAAAAGCTTGAGGAGAATCATCAGCGCGAGATGCTAAGCAAGCAACTAGAGGCTACTCTGCTGCCGGCAACCAATGTACTCTCTAGCAATGTCGTGGAGCCGACCACATCGTATGCGGCGGTGGTGGCTGGCGCTACGCCAAAGGCCCCCAGTGAGACCAAAGAGGAAAATGAGGCTGTGCCATCAGATGCTACGGAAACCATTGGGTCGGCGTGTAAGCGGGGAGTGGAAATACTTAATCCAGTGCCACCGCCGCCTGCCCCGGCACCGGCACTGCCGGCCAACGAACCCGATCCTACGGAGCACCTGAGTCCGCATTTGGTGGACACCAGTGAGGTGGCAGGCCAAATTCTGCAGGTTTGTCCAAGAAAGTGACTGGTATTTGAGGCGCTAGATTAATTCATTGTCCCTTGTTTTTGCAGATTGCAAGTGGCCTGTTCCATTTCTGTTTGATCTCGTCCAGCTGCACGTTGTACACGTGGGGCAAGAACCTGGAGCACCAGCTGGGCACCGAGGACAAGGAGCGGCGGGCCGTGTTGAAGCCCTCGCCCATCGACAGCATCGAGCGGCCGATGTATGTGGACTGTGGAGCGGACTTTACGCTGGTCATGACCACCGATCATATGGTGCGCGCCTTTGGAGGCAACTCGAATGGCCAGTGCGGTCGGGATTTGGGAGCCAGTTTGGAGAGAATGCGACAGCGGGTAGTGTGTCTGCCGACAACCAAGCGGCTGATGCGTTTCGAAAGCCAGTGCGTGGAGGCGCCGGTGGAGATCAATCTGCCGAGGCCGCGCATTCGGCTGGATCAGGATCCAGTGAGATATCTGAAGGTGATGCCGCCGTATCAGCCACATTTCCTGCAGCCGGCAAACATTAGCTTCGATCAGCAGTACTCCGTGGGTACGGGCATCTACAAGAGCAGCACAGAGCACGCGGCCACCGGGCAGGACTCGGATGATATGCTGAGCAGCCTGGAGAACCTCAGCCAGAACGATGCCAGCTACTCGTACAATGTCCCAGCGCTGGGCGGCGATGCCAACAGTTCGCTGGATTTGGACTACACGCCCGAGGAGCAGAGTTATGTGCCGCTGCCGGAACAGGGAGGAGGCGGAGTGCCCGTCACAGTGCAGCAGCAGCAGCTTCTGGGCAAAAATGATGATGACGATGAGGCCAGCACCTTTACCCCGAGTAGCGAGGGTCTGGAGGAGGAGGCAGCGGTTCAACAGCTGCGCCACTACATCCACTACTGTCTGTACGCCTTTCACGGCCTCTACAATCCCGACAAGATTGGCGAGTGCGCCCGTCCAAATCGCAACGAGTATCGCATTCGGATCTGTATGCTCAACTTCCGGTTCGTGGAGGCCTTCCGGCTGTGCCTGCACAGCTGTGACTCTGCCCAGCGCACCCTCAAGCTGTTCGAGTACTTCAGCAAGGACACTGGGTATGTGCCTCTGCGGCGGGCCGACCTGAAGCACCTCATCTACCACCTGTGTCTGCACTTTCTGGAGCGCAAGTTCGATATGCTCGAGTGCGAGCGGTTTTTTATGGGCGATCTGGACTATTATCTGCTGGAGCTGGCCTATGTCTTCTACTTCAACAACAACAACTCGACGTTGGAGCAGAATCTCAACCAGAAGTTCAAGCAGCTGATGGCCGCGGCAGCGGACGAACAGCAGCAGCAGCAGCAGCAGCTGCAAGATACTGATGTCATCTTTGATAGCTTTACGGTCAAGTTCAAGACGATCCTGTGCCAGCGACTGCTGAGCTACTCGGGCTGCGAGGCTGCCAATTAGCAGTGGCTCTGCCCAGGACCGTTCCCAGTTCCGGTCTTGAATCCTGGTCTCTTCCGTTGCTCGGCCCGCATCAGTTGAGGGGCGTCGTCATGTCATCTGTCAGCTGTCATCTGTCATCTGTCTTGTGTTATGTGTTTTGTTGTAAGTTCAGTCCGGGAACTGGGCACTCCCCAAGGGGAGATGTGTCCCCCACTATATGCACCATAATTGTTGTTTGCGGTTATTTATATGTACATCAATGGCTTTTTATAGCGCTGTTATTTAAACGAAATATTTAAGACAAGCAAATTGTTTAAAGAATCCAATTTTTGTAACGCTTTGTTTGCTGCTTTTTTAATTGTTTACTCAATAAACGAAAGGAAAACGAGAAGGTAATCCAAAAACAGATCAAAACGGAGGCTCTGCAAGTTATATACATACACCATGCATATGTTTTTTTTTTGTTTGTTTTCTTATTCGATATTCAGCTTGTGATTTGCAATTATTTAATAAAAACAGAGTAGAATTAATATAATTATATACACATATATATGATTAACAATAAAGTACGTTTATATAAAGTATCTACAGCTTCAACTTAATGTTGTCCGTGGTCCAGCGCTTGCTCTGCAGCGATTTCAAAGCATTCTCGCAGTAGAACTGCTCCTCGGACCTCTCCGGCAGCGAGTCCTTCAGCTGCTGCAGCTCCTGCTGCTGCTTCAGCCCCGCCATGGCATCGATCACAGCCCTGATGCACTTCACCCGCTGTGCCAGGGCCAGCTTCTCCACCGTGTTGCCCATCTTGGAGAGGAACAGCTGCAGCACAGTCGATGGGGCCTGCAGCTCGTACAGTCGCAGCACGGCCAGCGTTAGGTCAAAGCTAATGTGAAACTGCTTGGATTTCAGGGGATGCCAGCTGGGCACACGCTCAAAGATGCACTCCAGGTCGGCATAGGCCTGGGCATGGGCCCGCTCATTGAGCGCCGTCCACTCGTACTGAGCCGGCGAGATCTGCTGATCGGCGGCGAAGCGTTGCGGCGACACTGGCTTCAGCATATCCTGCTCCTTCCAATTGCTGTTCGCCTGGCAGCAGGCATAGAGCACTTCGACGGGTGTGGCTCGATCCCTTAGCAGCTTGCCCAGGCCATTGTCCTTCTCCAAAAGCTGTTGCATCTTAAGAGAGGCATGGAACACCTGCTCGTAGAGCGGTATTATGCCTACTCCTGCCGTAGAGTAAGCGTCAACCAAACGCTGGAGCTGCTGCTTCCTGGCGGTGACATCCTTAACGGACAAGGCGGCCTGAAACTGCTTGAGAGCCGCCTCCTGGTGGCGTCCGAATCTCTGCAGCAAATCTACATGGCTACCCAGGTCGCCAGCTTCTCGCAAATAACTCAAATACTGCTCCAAAGCCTTGGGTCGCTCCTTGAGAATTCCATGAAACTGAACTGTATTCAGAGTTCTCTTGAGGAAGAGCAGCACAGCGATGACGGCATGGCCGCCACCTTGGGCCAGCAGGGTGTCCAGCAACTGACGCTTCTCCTGCAGCGACTTGAACATCTCCAACGGCGCCGTTTTGCCCTGCAGCAGCTTTTGGGCTGTCGCCTCCAGATTTGGACTATACAACGTGCTCTGAAGTTGGCGGCGCAACAGCTTCAGCTCCTCCTCCGGCGAGACGCCCTTGGGCAAGACACGATCGTCCAGTGCCTGCTCTTGGAGCACCAGTTTCAGAGCTTCCTCGCTGAGAATGGACTTGATGGAGAGATTCAGAGTGGCGCTGTTGTCAAAGCTGGCCTCCGAGATGGTATCGTCGGCCAGGATTCCATTGCTGGCCAACTCCGGGCCGAGGTCCACCTCGTCCTCATCGTCAAAGCTGAAGGCTGCGCGCGAGGAACGATTCCAATAGGTTTCGCTGTCGAATTGTAGGTCCATTTGTTAATATTTTGCTTTTATTATTGTTTTGGCCAGTGTGACCCGTTTAAGAGTTAAGGGAATGTACTAAAAAAAGGGAAAGTTTTGAAAAGGAAATGAAGTCGCAACCATTTTTGATAAGTCTTTTAGAAAACGGGATTTAAGAACTAGAATATATTTTGTTTTATTAAAGATTTCTAGTAAAGGTTTTCTTCTAATATTTTCTATAATTTCCATTAAACATTTTAACACAGTAAATTTCCATTGAATTTCCATTGCCATTTCAACTTTTCAGCTTCTTCAAAGCCATTTTGATCCAAGGCTGCAGTGCCTCTAATCTGGTATAGACACCCGGCTTATCCGCCAGGGCGCATCCCACGCCCCAGGACACAATGCCAACTAGTTCCTCCCCCCAAACCAACGGACCGCCGGAGTCCATTTGACAAGCATCCGTACCGCCTTTGAGATAACCCGCGCACATCATCCGATCCGTGACAGTCTTGCCCAGTAGCTTTTTGCACACAGCTTGATTAACGACTGGAACCCGGGCATATCTTAACTCATCCGATGGCGGACCATTAACAGATTTAAAGCCCCAACCGGCAATCGTAGTATATTGGCCATCGGCTACCTTCTTGGGGTTTATCTTAATAGCCTTTACCTGAAAGAAACATAAACCTAAAGAAATTGAGAGATCAAAGTGAGTATATAGAAACCTTTTTAGAGAACTTTAGAGCAGTCTTCAGTCGAATGACTCCAATATCATAGTCCATGGTCTTGGTTGTCCACTTCTCGTGATAGTACAGATCGGAAATTTGATATATTTGACCATCTTTGGAGTCGCGCTTGGTGCCGCCAGCTTTAACTCTCAGAAGAATCCGCGGAACTTGGGCCAGGCAGTGGGCTGCCGTTAAAATTGTGCGATTATCTATAATGGAACCGCCACAATGGTGGATGCCATACAACTGAATGGACACTATGTACGGCACTTTGGCAATATCAGCTGGAAATCCACCGACTATGCGTGGATCTGGACGATTGTTTTCTTCAGTTAGACCGAAAGAGAAATGGACAAAAATTAAGATCAACAAGAACAGGTTCATCTTTCGCACTTCGCCCAGAGAATCACATTAAATAAGGAATGTGAGGCTTTTAAAAACCGACTTTAAGTAGAAAAGAACGTGAAATAATGAGAGGAAAAAGCATTCCGATAAGTGGCCATTACTTTGTAATTAGGCGAGAAGTTTCGTTTATCTCACAGCTGTCTTCTGGAGAAGATTTCCAGTTGGTTGCAAGACTAAAACTAAACGTTGTTCGTGCTTGCAAGTGATTATAAATGTTATAACAATTTAAACTAATTAGGGTTCCGTAATAGGTGAAACAAATGTTTGGGAAAGAGTTAGTATCAAGTTAGGTTGCCCCGTAAATATGTTTGATTA
>JAEIIH010002243.1:0-24800 GCA_018904745.1 Drosophila orosa
TATCATATTTATCAAAGGAACACATAAGTAGTTTCTACAAAATGTAACCCACTGTTCATGCCAACAATTTAAAGACCATTTTATTTGAGAAAAAAAAACCCGCTCAAAGTGCCCTCTTGGGGTAATCGAAATACACGATTAGAGCTGCGATTAGGCGGTGTTGTTGGCATACAAATAATCAGGTGGATTTGATATTGGAATTTTAAATAGCCGATAATATTAATCAGTATACGAAAGTGAAGCCAGTGCTGATATAATTTCTGAAGAGGCTGAAGAGACATGGCAAACATAAATATAGGGTATACATGTGTAATAAGCACTTGTTTTTATAGCTCTAAATGTTTATATTCAAATACAAATTGATTTTTAATCGAATATCAGAGTGGAAACCGTAAATTTCGCCGATATCTACACGCAGAGAAAATATGCCTAAAAAGGGAATCTCTTGAAACTGTGATTATGATTGAAATATAAAGAAATAAACTTGGGAACTTTGAAGAAATTCATTATTATTAATTAAAGAAGATATATAAATGAAGACACACTGTTTTTTGTTCACCAAATTCCTAATTAAGATTTTTCAAGGTTTACTATATCTATTCAGTTCTGATTTCTCCCTGTGCACTCTTTTAGAACCCTCGACTTTGGTGCTTCCACTAATCTATCATCGCTTAGCCCGCCGGAAATAGGAATTCTCCTAATCTAAGTGATTATAACCATGGAATTACAATAAAAACATATCTTATTTCTGGATGGGATACCTCTCTCTCTCGTTGACAGGCCCACTTACAAGGCAATAGTGTGTGTGTGATAGATGATGATATTCCAACCTTATCGGACGCCAATTCAGTTGGCACTTTTGCACAATTTGTTAAAGCTACCGAAAGTCAGTCTTACCACTGCTCACAACGAGAGCTATAAGGGGATTCCTCTCTGTCTCTCTCCTCTAGATTTTTCGCATGAATTAAACTCGAATATCGTTAAAGATATCAAAGAATACGAGGACACCATGGGGGCCAAGTCTAAGGTCAATCCCCCTCTCAGGATTGAGATTGGCGGCATTGAAGGCCATCGAAAGCAAAGCCTCAACCGGGTGACAACCACCAAATACAACTGGCTTACATTTCTGCCCCTCAACTTCTACGAACAGTTCCGGCGGGCCGTTTACTTTTACTTTCTGATCATCACCATTGTCTCGTTCTTCGTAAGTAAGTTTGGTGTTAAAACTATTATTGAGTTCTGGATTTATACTTACTCATGATCGTATATAGATGACACCATATCCCCGCTTGTCTCGCTGCTCCCTTTGCTCTTCGTCATGATCATCACGGCTCTTAAGGAGGGCTTGGAGGACTTTTCCAGATCGAAGAGCGATAAGCTAGTCAACACGGCCAAGGGTAAGGGAAAGTAATTTAAAAATAAGTTATTATCAATATTTATTCATTAATCTTAACTTTTGAGGGGCATTGTTTTGGTTGAAAAATAATAATACTAATAATATTCATATATCTCTATTAATTTCATTAATCTTTTGGGGGCCTTGTTTTGGTTTAAACTATCAAAAGATATTCAATTAACAAGTGTTAACTCTGTGTTAATTATAAAAAACTTAAATTTTTATGGCTGCCATATTTCAACTGATTAAAGTCTATCAAGCGCCAAACATTAGATTAGTAGGCTACGAGTTGTTTAGCCTTGACAACATTTATAATTTAATAAAGGAGAATAGCAGAATATGCAGAAAGACAATTATAGGTCAAAAACGATTTAGCTAAAATCTATTTAGGTTTGGGAAGTAAAAATCGCAGAGAAAGGCACTTACCTTTAGTGTGTGAGAATCGCAGAGAAAGGTCCTTTAACTGCAAACTATGAGAATCGCAGAGAAAGGTCCTTTACCTGTAGAACATGAGAATCGCAGAGAAAGGCCTATCTTTAGTAAAATAAATGAGAATCCCAGAGAAAAGGCCCACAAGGACCCAAAATATGTCTTTAAATTTACCTTTAAATATAGATTTCTCCCCGAAATAATCCTCTAATCATGTCCATCTTCCCAATTCCAGTGACTGTCATCCGCAATGGCAAGGAGGAGGTCATAGCCTCTCAGTTCGTTATACCCGGCGATCTTGTGGTGGTGCGAAACCATGGAGATGTGCCCTGTGACCTCGTCTTGCTGCAGTCTTCGCCCGGATCCTCCAAGTGCCATGTGACCACGGCCAATCTGGATGGGGAGACCAACCTGAAGACCATATTGACGCCACATAACTATGAACTCGGAGTGGCCCAAGGCTGCATTGTGTGTGAGGCTGCCACCCCAGATTTGTACAGTTTCAATGGACGGCTGGAGCTCAAGTCTGGCGAAGAAGCACTGCCGCTGACCATTGATAACCTTCTACTCCGTGGCGTCCGGTTGAAGGGCACTGAGCGGGCCGTGGGCTGTGCCATTTACACGGGCATGCAGACAAAGCTGCAGCTGAATAGCCGCTACACGGGCAACAAGTCTGCCTCCAGCGAGAAGTACATCAACAAGTTCATGGTGGCCCTCATTGTGGGCATGGTGGTGGTGGTGGTGGTGCTGTATCTCATCCAGCGGTAAGGGGAGCCTAGTTTTGGAGAAGTTACTCCTATATAAAATACCTCTCTTTCGTTGCAGTCACAAGGAGGCCAAGATTGTGCCAACCATGCCTTTCCTCGGTCCTCCCATCAACTTTAACTCCGCGTGGCAAATCTTCGAGGACTTTCTCTCCTTCCTGCTGCTCTTCAACTACATGGTGCCCATTTCCGCCTACATGAACATTGAACTCTATCGCATCTTTGGCATGCACTTCATGCACAACGATCTCAAGCTATACGACGAGGAGACCGACCAGCCTTGCCGGGTTAATGCCTCCAATCTGAACGAGGAGCTGGGCCAGGTCAACATTCTCTTCTCGGACAAGACAGGCACTCTAACCAAGAACCTCATGAAGTTCGTCAATTGTTATGTGTCAGGGCAGAGCTTCCGGCTGCAAAAGACCCAACTTCTCTGTCAGGACACTGGCGAGCAGTTGGAGTTGGGCAAACTTGATGTGAGTAGCCTTGAAAGCATCCCAGGAGCTGCATAGTAATGTATTCCAATTCGATCTAGACCTCGGCTAGCATCTTCTTCGAGGCCCTCACAGTCTGCCACACCGTGGAAGTGCTCCAGGGAGCTGTGACCGAGAAGCTAGCCGAGTCCCCAGAGTCCACATCCGAACGAAGCCGCCTGATGAACAGCGACATTGTTGGCCGCTATCAGGCCTCCAGTCCCGATGAAAAGGCTTTGCTCGAGGGCTGCGCCAGCTTGGGTCTCGTCTTCGAGGGACTGGACAAGGATGTGCTGCGTATACGTCGTTATCCTTGGGGAGGCGGCGGCACTAGCACTGAAGAGCTCCGATTCGAGCGGCTTCATGTCCTGGAGTTCAGCTCGGAAAGGAAGCGAATGAGTGTCATACTAAGGGATTGCCAGAGTGGCACCATCTGGCTGTATAGCAAGGGAGCTGAGAACATCATCTTTCCGCGTTGCAAGCCAAGTCCCCGTCTGGAGCAGACCGATGAGCAGATCACCAAGTATGCCAAGGAGGGTCTACGCACATTGGCCGTGGCCCGGCGCATCCTCACCGAGGAGGAGTTGGCCAACTTTGAGGCGGAGTACCGAAACGCCAACATACAGCTAAGCAATCGTTCCGAACTCATTGCCAAATGCTATGAAGCTGTGGAGATGGGTGAGTTCTTAGAGGAGATATCTCCGATCTCTGGTTAATATTAGTTGCTTCTCCTGGCCAGGTCTTGATCTCCTGGGCGCCACTGCCCTGGAGGATGCTCTGCAGGAGAATGTGGGCGAAACTCTGGAGGCTTTGCAGGTAGCTGGCCTGAAGATCTGGGTCCTCACCGGCGACAAAGTGGAAACGGCCTTCAATATTGGCCTGGCCTGCCGGCACATTCCTCCCGGCTCCAAGCCTCACTTTCTAGTCAATCTCACCGATCCCTCAGAGCTGCGAGAGCGCCTCAAAGAGCTTGCAGCTGCCCAGGCGGAGGTCCTGGTGATTGATGGCCTCAGCATTGCCGCTTTGCTAACCCATTTGCCACGGGAGTTCGCTGATCTTGCCCTGCGCTGTCGGGCTGTGCTCTGCTGCCGCCTGAGTCCGCTCCAGAAATGCGAGATTGTGACGCTGGTGAAGAAGCGCAAGAGGCACATCACAGCGGCCATAGGGGACGGGGCCAACGATGTGTCCATGATCCAGGAGGCGCACATTGGCATCGGGATAGCAGGTCGCGAGGGAAAGCAGGCGGCCCGCTGTGCTGACTTTGCCATCGCCCGGTTTGAGATGCTGCAACGGCTGCTTCTGGTTCACGGCCACTACAACTCACAGCGGCTGGCCTTCTTGGTGCTGTTCTATTGCTACAAGAACATCATCATCACTGGCTGCATGGCCCTGTTCCAGGTGTACGATCTCTTCTCCGCCACCAATGTGTACAACTCTCTGTACCTGTGGCTCTTTGACATTGTCTACATTTCGTTTAGCTTCACATATCTGGCCATTTCCGACAAGCACTACAGCGAGGAGAAGCTGCTGAGGTGGGTGAATCTTCTGCTGAATGTTGGGAGTATCTACAGAATCCCTATTCTTTTCCAGCCATCCCGAACTCTACAAGACCATCGCTCACAATCGCCAGGCTTCCATGGGCGTCTTCACCTTGTGGATCCTCAACGGCTTCCTGCAATGCTTTATTATCTTCTACTTTGCCTACTGCCTGCTCAACGATGAGAACGTTGTCCACAATGTGGGCCAGACTGCCAGTTTCCAGACATTCGGCACCATGCTCATCTCTGTCATTGTGATTGTGGGCAACCTGAAGCTCCTCCTGGTGGCCCGCTACTTGACCTACTTGAACTTGGCCATGATTTTGGCCTCTATAGTGGCCTTCATGCTGACCACGTACTTGTACAACCTGGACACGAGTGGCGAGCTCTATGATGTCTACAACCAGTTCCTGGCCTCGCTGCCCCTTTGGCTTTACACCATCATCTGCTCGGCGGCCTGTCTGCTGCCTGATTTTGTCATAAAGATTGTCAACGAGATGTTTCGAGGTCCGGCGAGGACTCTGAGGAAGTCAGCGGGATGAGAAGGGGTTCTGTTCCTAAATGCTCATTAAATTATAAAATATGCGATTGAATAAATAAAAGAATTGGTAAATAAATAATAAATAGCAACGGGTAAGAAAGATATAGATTGTTCTTCACTGTAAAATTCCAGGTACTTGAAGCTTTGTTGGTTGAATTTAAGGAGTCCCAGGCTCTATCTTTGATCGATTTTGGAATGCAAAATATTATTGGTATCTGAGCCCGCGTCTTTGATCATTTTTTAGAGACTGTTGTTTTTTGAATATCCAGTTTTCTGATTTCGAATCTGAATTTCCGATTTTCTAATAATCAGATTTTTGAATTTTCTGATTTCCTGTTTATTAAATATTTTAATATCTCGATTTTATCATTTTCTGAATGATTTTCAGACTTTCTGAATTATGGATTTTTCATGATTTTTTAATTATCTGATTTCCTGTTTATCAAACTTTGTAATCTTTCTATTTTATTATTTTTGAATGTTACGGATTTTCTGGCCTTCTGAATTTCCAATTTTCTAATTTTCTGATGTCCAATTTCACGCTTTTTGAATTTTCAGATGTTGTTATTTTTTATCTTTTGTGATTTTCCTATCTGTTGTATTAAGAATATATTAAAGAAATATTACAAATATATAAAAAATAGGTTACCATTAATTATTATTGTATTTTTTGCAACTTACACATATAAAAACAAGGGCTTATTTATGGTAATTAATGAGTATTTGAAGACTCTTTTTCGATAAACAACAATAATGTTTAAAGGAACGCTCCCCAGCCAATGTACATGACACACAAGTTGTCCAATTTGGTGGCCTCGTTGATTAGGAAGTTCACCTGTCCCTCAGTGGACAAGGGAATACTGTTGGCCTGCCGCTTGACCTGGAAAAATAATAATTAATTAACAAAAAACCCAGAAAAAGAATTAATCAAATAATTAAAAACAAACAAATAAACGAGAAAGGAAGCTAGCATCAGAAAGAAGTGGTTTAGGAACCCAATGTAAACGTAAAATGTATATAAAAAACACTCACATGTCCCCGCAGCCGATCCGCAATGAGCTGAACATCGTGGGTGATCTTGGCGGCGGCACTGCCATTCCTGATCTGGGCGCCCACATCGTAGACGAACGGCCGCAGCATCGACATCAATGTCTTGGCCTCCTGCTTGAGCAGCCGCAGCGTAATTTCGCAGCACTTGCGGTAGCTGCCCTCCACACCCAGCGGACCCATGGCCGCGATCATGTTCTGGGTGAGCCGGAAGGGCACCACCTCCGGAACGGCCAGCAGTTCGCCCTGATTGAACAGGCAATTAAAGTCCACGTGCACGGCATCCCCGTTGCGTTCATCGAACAGTATATTCTCGCCATGGCGGTCACCCAGTCCCAGGATATAGCCCACCATGGACATGACAGCCACGGTGCGAATGTAGGTATTCCTGGCCTCGTACCAACTGTGCAAGGTGGCAAAGCGTTGGCGCAGCCACTCCTGGAACACCGGCGGATGGGCGGGCAATAGATGCTTGAGGAAGACCTCACGTTTCCGCTCGAGCGGATCATGCGGCGGCACGGCCAGCTGGTGCAGCATCCGACTGGGCATCACCTTGCCCCGCTGCGCATACAGACTCATGCAGATGCTGCGGTACGACGACAGATTGGGCAGCCACTCGACCAGGCCGCACTCCTCGTTAAACGGCAGCACGGCATAGGTGCGGATATGGAGACGCCGGTGCCTGGCAGGCGCTGACTGATGTAAATACCGCTTCACCAAGCCATTAAACTCCATCAGACGGGCATCGCGTCGCAGGTCATCCTTGGGCTTGACCAGCACATCATAGTCCTGGCCATCGCTGCAGCGAATGGTCAGTTTCTTGGGCTTGGCCGCCGAGCGTAGGATCAGCACCGATTCCTGGAAGCCACTAATGTAGATCTGCTGGTAGGGAAACCAATTCCCCTTCGAACTGGAGCTGTTCTGCCCGGGCAGAGGCGACAGCGTCGCTGTGGCATCCGAACTCAGCGGCAACGTGGGCTGCATATACTTCTCAAAGGGCAGCAGGATGTTGGAGAAGTCCGCCTGATTGCACAGCTTGGTGAGGCGTCGATCCAGGTCGCTCAGCTTGTAGGTGCGATCCAAGGCCACCTCCTTGTTCGTGAGCTCCATCAGGCGCTCTGTGAGGGAGTTAAAGTCACTGAGTAGCTTCTGAAAGGCGGCATTCTGCAGCCGCCGGTCGGTGAGCACCAGCTTGCAACGCTTGATCCTGTTGGCGGTGGCCGACTTGAAGTGCGGCAAGAGCATCCACAGCGACTGCTGCGGATACTCCTCCACCAGGTGCACAATCACATTGCGCAAGACGGCAAAGGCCTCGGCATTGGGATGGCACAAACGGCTCAGCATCTGGGAGTAGACCGTGTAGAAAACAGAGGTGGGCAGTACAGTGCAGCAGTTGCTCAGCAAATCATTCATCTTGCGCACTTGCTGCACCTCGTTGGGCGCATTCTCCGCGGTGTCCAGCCACAGGCTAATCACGCGCGGCATCGACTGGTAGACATGCTCGCTGCCATAGCGCAGGGATCGGGCGTAGTTGAAGAGTATTTGGATGAGCATATCGTCCGTTTCGTGTGACGAAGACGAGACCTTGCCATGGCCCTGGCCGCCCAGCTTGGCCTCGCGCATCTTCTCCAGAAACTGCGCCAGCTGAACGTGACAGCTCTCGGACTGTTTGTGCACCGCAATGGCATCCTCAAACTGCCGGAGAACAACATCTGCGCAAAGGTGCATCGACTCGGCATTGTAGACGGCCTGCAGGTACTTTCCCTGGAAGTACAAGTGCCGCTGATCCTCCGGCATTGCCTTGACATTCCCCTGGCAGGCCACACGCATGCTGGTTAGCTGCTCCTCCAGGTAGTTGATGGCCATCACCTGGTCGCCCTTTTGCCACAAAAGCTTGGCCCGTTCGATGAACAGGCCCGGCGGCTTGTAGTCCGCCGCCTTGAGGATGTACAGCTGGGCGCGCTGCAGCTGGCCGGCATTCCGATTAATCTGGGCACTGTTTAGCCACAGCTGTGCCAGCTCTGTGCGCAAATGGGGCAGCAGGTGGGCACGACCGGCGAGTCTATGCTGCAGCTCGGCCAGCAGATTGCGACGGAAGCTGTAGATGGGCTCTTGGACGCGAACCTGCGGCTGGATGATCTGCAGACGGTACTGCCAGTCCTCAAAGTACCTCAGCATGATCTTCTCCTGATTGTCCGCACTGGGGGCATTATCTTCCCGTTCCAGCTGCTCCACCAGCTGCTGGCTGCACTGCAGCTCATGGACCAAGTGTAGCTTCAACACCGAATCGTAGGCATTGGCATAGGAATGCTGCTGTACAGCCGAACAGCTGCGCAGCTGCTCCAGCACTGATCCCCGCATTCCATCCAGCAGGCCATCGAATTGGGGACGCGTAGTTAGGGGCCGCCTTAGAGCCAGACAGCCCTGGGAGCATTGGGCCGGCCAATTGGACTTGAGCTCGTCCAGCGGCAGCTGCTCGTCCAGCTCATCGTAGCTGCCCAGGCGCCACAGCAGCTCCGATTTGCACTCGGCAAAGCATTGCTCCGAGTACTGATCCTCGGACAGACGCTGCCACAGTCCATCGGCTATGAGCTGGGCCGTGCGAGGAGTGTCCCTCAAGTAAGCATCGATCATGGCTCGCACATGCTCTGGCTGCAGCTGCTCCCGGCTGGACAGCAGCTGCTCGTAGCAGGTAATCATGTCCTGCTGCCGCTCCACCAGACGATTCACCACAATATCCTGGGCCACGCTTACGCTGTCATAGCTGCGCGCCTGCACAGCTCCCTCCACGGAGTCCGAGTCCATCAGAGAGCCATAGACCTCGACGAGGAAGGTGAACTGTTCGAGCAGACGCTTTGGCTTCTCCTCCTCCTCCTCGCCCTCCTCCAGGTAACTCTCCAAATAACTCAAAGCTCGAGCAAACTCGCCGCAATTGTAACTGGCGCGCGACACCAATAGCTTGGGAATCTCGCCCAGAAACTCGTGGATCTTTCGGTAATTCACATCAATGGTTTGTGGCGGCTTGCCATTGGTACTCCTTCCATGCATACGCTGCCATTCCCTGAGCCAGCGCTGCAGAAAGTCCAAGAGTTCGGCGCACAGCTTGCCAGCCAGCCGTGGCACATGACTGGCATCCGCGGCACTGCGCTCCTGGAAGGAACCATCCGCTGTGGGTTTTGGTGGCTGCTTGGTGCCAGCGCCATATTTCCGTGACTCGAACTGCTTGAAGGCATTCTCCTTGATCTCGCCCAGCTCCTGCTGGGCACTGGAACTCCTCTTCTCATTGGCCCTGAGCACCGCCATAAACTCATCCAAGATGTGCCGCCGCTGCTCCGGCGTGCACTCGAGCAGGGCGTGCAGCAGGATGTACGGATAGAAGGTGCTCAGCATGTTGCCATCCCGCTTGATGCATGGTTTATAGGAGTTGAGCAAATGCCGCGTGTCCGACGAGGTTTGGATATAATCAATTAGACGGGCAGCCCAGAGGAAGGCCCACTCCTCGTAGTAATAGTGACTGCCAAAGAGCGGCTGCTGTTGCTGCTGCTGCAGAGAGCTGGGCCGCTGGCAGCTGGTGTAGCAGGAGTGCAGCAGGGGCTCCATTACCTGGCGCATTCGTTCCGGCAGCGACTGCCACAGCTGCACCTTCTTCTGCTCCTTGGGCGAGATGCCACAAACGGCCAGCGTCTCCTGGATGGCCAGCGAGAAGCTATCCACATGCTTGGTCTTTTGCTGAAACTGATAGCCGCGACACAAGGCGGTCAAAGCGAGCACAGCAAAGTCGTCGGAGAGGACGCTCAGCGGCATGGGCTTGGAGCTGGCAAAGTTGTAGTTCGAAGGCAGATAGCTGGCATCGATGGCGCCCAGTTCACCCAGGCACTTGGCCGAGGCCATCTGCAGCTGGCGGTCATCGTGCTGGCAGCCCGTCATCAGGACATTCACTATCTGCTCCAGCATTGGCTCCAGCGGCTGCTCGTTGAGGATCATGCGGTTCAGCTGGGGACGTCGGCGACCAAAGAGCTCGCCGAGATGCTGCAGGGCATAGATTCGCACCTGCAGGCACTCGTCCACAATGTGTTTGTGCAGGAAACGCAGCTGATCGCGGAGTTGTGCGGGTGTCTCCTCCTCTGCCGCTGCTCCTCCTCCGCTAAGCACCAAATGTGCCGTGTGCCTGCGTATGCACTTCCTTATGGCCGGCGATACCTGCTCCATGCGCTCCAGGAAATACAAGTCGGTGATGTAGCTGTAGCCCAGCAGGGAGGCATTCCGCAGGATCACAAACTCGTATAAATCATTCACCTGCGCCACACTCTCGCTGTCCGCCAGCAGCGGCTGCAATGTGGCCACAATTCTGCCCAACGAAGGTCCCAGCTCCTGCACATTCACCACATGCAGAAATATGTGCCAGATCTTCAGGCAAATCCTCTGCAATCGAGGCTCGTTCAGGGTGTGCACAAAACTGAGCATGGCAATGATCTTGAAGCGAAACTGGGTGACATGCTGGGCGCCCACAAAGCGCATAATCTGACCCAGGCTGTACAGGGTCTCCTCTTTCAGGGGCTTCTCAAACGAGGGCTCACTCAGGCAGCTCTCGAAATAGGTGATGACGCCCAGGAAACGCTCGGCAATAAAGGTGGCAAACTCTGCATTGGCCGCCTGACTGGACAGCTCACAGGGGTCACCTCCTCCGCCATTAAACTGCAAGAGGCTCTGAAAAGAGCGCATGACAAAGGTGGGATTGCGGTTGAAGTAGATGAGCAGCTCGGCCACCGTTTGCTGGCAACAAGAGAGATTTTATATAAAGATTTAATAGATTTTGTAGATGTTATATATCACCTTCACATCGGCATTCATTAGCTGCTGCAGGCTGGAGCGAGTGCAGCTCACCACCAGCTCAATGCAGCTATTGGCCAGCTCTGGCTCCTCGGTGAGATAGACATGGGTGTAGATGCGCAGAAAGGAGGTGGAAAACAAGGTGGCAATGGGCTTGCGCAGCTGCTTGGCTATCAAAACCAGGACGCCCTTGCAGCGCGGCTCTACAATGCAGTGCGGCAGAACCATGGCGGTCAAGAAGCGATGATACTTGCAGGTGAACTCCTGGACGCACGAAAAGCCCAACATTTTGGTAAGCTAAGCAAAGAAGAGACCGGAATTAAGTACAGAAGATCTGCCTGAGAGCTGCGCACCCCTACTCACCGCTCTGAGAGATCTGGTAAAGCGTGCTCCCTCCGCCAGATAACCGGAGAGGGCCAGTCGTATGGCCAGATCCAGGGCATCGCGTCGATACCAGTTCCACAGGTTGATTGTCTGCACGCCGTGGCTGGCACACAACTCGCTGGCCGCCAGCACCGCCTCCTGGGCCACCAGCGAGTGGGTGTGCACCAGGAAGAAGAAGGTCATCTTGAACCAATGAAACAACCAGATTTCCTCAATTTTTGGATCAGCAGCCGAGGCTACGATGATGCGCAGCATATTCCGCTGCCAGGTGACGCTCTGTTCGGCCAATGGCCGTGCCAGCTGTGCCTTAATGGCATCCAGGACAAAGCTGGCCAACTGTTGCCTCACCTCGGGCATTGCCGGCACCAGCAGACGCAAGCTGTTCGCATTGAGAGCCTCCAGTGCCTTGGCATCCTCTCCAAGCAGCCGCATAATCAGACTTGGCTCTATGCGCAGCCTATCCAAATGCTGGGAAATGAAGGCAAAGTCCGGCTGGAACAGCAAATCCCTGGCAATCGTTTCTAGGGTGAGCGGTGTAAAGTCCAGCTTGGCCGGTTGTTGCTTGCACTTGCCAAGGTAAATCCCCAGCGGAAGGCGCTCGGGCAGGGGCCTGCACTTCGGGCAATACAACTCTATGCGATCGCGCACCTTGAAGGCAAAGTGCGAGGAGCAGAGCAGCAGGCGCAGCACTTGATTGCGTCCCCTGTGACCCTGAATTGTAGTGGCCAGGCCCCGAACAAGTTGCTCTGGCTTGAGGTAGCCCGCTATAAACAGCTGGGGAATGTGATCGAAGAAGGCCTCCTGCTCAAAGAGACTCGTGTAGTGTTGGGCATAGAACGATTGCATTTGCGTGTGGGCACTCGATGGCGTCGCCTCCAGGCGTATGGCGCACAGGTGATCCAGCTCCACGCGTCCCTTGAGGGCGGCCAGCAACTTGTCCAGCTGGAGGCGACTCTGCAGGAGCTGCAGCAACTGGTGTTGCGTGGGCGACTTTAGCGCATGTCGAATGCTGGAGACTTGCATCAGCAGCGAACAGATTTCCAGGTGAATGTGCATCTCCGCAGGGGGATATGTGGTCTGCAGCTCCACCATCTTCATGCCCAAACTGTTCCAGTTGATGTCCGTCGCCTTGGGCAGCTCGCACTGCAGCGGCAACTTGGCCAAGACGGCGGCACTTAGCGGTGCAGCCTCCTGTTCGGCCATCTTCTGCTGGCTCTGCGCCAGGATGAGTTGTTCCAGCTGCTTGAGGGCCCGCAAAATGGCCACCATTAAGCGTTGCTCCTCGGCCGTCGGTGTTGCCTTCTCCGACATAATGGGAACGAGTCCGTCGCGTATCAAAGCCTGAACTGTGGCTGTTCGCATGCCCTGATGCTTGAGAGCCAGCAGGGCCAGCAAAGGCAGTAAATGTGAAGGCTGGCAGCGCCAATGGCTCAGCACAAGCTGATGCAGGTGCTCCAGTTGCTCCAGCGAGGCGGAGGCTGAGGCATGCTCTAGTAGCTGACCCTGCATATAGTTACTCACACTCGCCAGCAGCTCCTCCAGTTCCAAGCTGGCCGTCAGGCTGAGTAGCTCATTGAGCAGGAGATAGCCCAGTTGGAGTGCCTGCTGACCGCGAAGCTGGTGCTGCAGCACTGCCAGCAGCTGGCCAGTGGTCACCTTCAGCTGTTGGAGCTCCTGCCGCGTCATACAGCCCACCTCCAGCCACTTGGCCACCATGGACCACAGGATGGTCAGCGCTTCGAGCGTCAGCTGGGCATAGTGGGCCACATCCGGATCTGTGAGCCAGCTGCTGGCCGACTGCGACTGCAGGACACTGTGACAGTAGTTCAGGCTGACCAGCTTCGCCTCCATGTCGCACTCCTTGAGGATGTGCAGGGCCTGCCGCAGGCTGCCCGAGAAGATGCCCGCGTGCGTGGCATGGCCGATGAGATGGGCGTGCTGGAGCACCAACAGCAGACTCTTGGCATACGCGTCGGCCTTCTCCAGCGGCAGCTGAACGTCCTCGAAGGCACAATGGGGGTCAAATTCCTGAAGGCAGGCCACATCGCATTTGAAAATGGACAAACAGAGGCTGCGCCGAGTGGTTACGCCGCTCAGTTGCTGTTGCAACTCCTGCAGGGCCTCGATGTAGGCCAGGACCAGGCGCTCGTACAGCATGGGATGATTGGAGCAGCAGGAGCTGAGGATTTTCCTCTGCAAATTGATGCACTGACTGTGCACGTCATAAATAACCATTATTAAGCTTTAAGTAAAGGTCTTCCCTGCTCACCTGCCGTCTCCAGCCTCGCTCAGGCACCGGGCCAGCTTGTTGAGCAGCCACAGGAGGAAGGTGTCCTGGAATTTGTTGTTCAGCTCCCGTACCAGCGAGCAACTGATGAGGCTCGGCTCCTGGCACAATATGTCCTCGATTACCGTGTACACCTGAGCCAAATTGGCGCCGTTGCGATTGACATGGTTGTACAGCAGCTTCCACATGTCCTTCCTTTGGTTCGACATGGCGAAAAATTCAGCTTTTAACTTAAATTAAATCCAAATTAAAAGCAAAATAAATCAAAACAAAAAAGCGGGAGGAAGAATATTTTGACCGGCAACAATCGATAGTTTTTGGTATTCTTTATCGATACAATGGTGGAAGCGCAGTATAATTCTTGAAAATACCAACATTTCTGGCTGCTTCGGTTTAAGGTCACACCACAATTTGGAAACAACAAAAATAAGTAGAAAAAACACAAAAATATTAAAAATTATTAAAGTTTGTTAATGTAAATCTGTTTTTGTGTGAAGAAATGGAAGTGGAATACGACGACTCCGCCTGGCAGAGCCGCGCCAAGGCGCAGTCCAACACGGAAGTAAGTGTGGGCAAAGGCAAACCCAACTTGTGTTTTGCATTCGTGTTTTGTTTAGGTTTTCGCTTAATAAACATATTTAAATGAAACTAATGCTAATTATACATGCAAACTGAAGGAAATGCACGAGGACAACCCACAAAAGACAATACAGGAATGCCTGGAGAAGTTCCTCACGCCCGACTACATCATGGAGCCCGGGATATTCACACAGCTGAAGCGCTATTTCCAGTCGGGCGGCTCGCCCGAGGAGGTGATTTCGATGCTCTCGGAGAACTACAAGGCGGTGGCCCAGATGGCCAACCTGCTGGCCGAGTGGCTCATTCTGGCCGGCGTCAAGGTGACCGAGGTGCAGGCCATGGTGGAGAATCACCTGAAGGAGATGATACTCAAGTCCTTTGACCCCAAGAAGGCCGACACCATATTCACCGAGGAGGGTGAGACGCCCGACTGGCTCACCGAAATGATTGACCATTACACGTGGCGTTCGCTGATCTACCGGCTGGCCGAGGAATATCCCGACTGCCTTATGCTCAACTTTACCATCAAGTTGATATCGGACGCCGGTTTTCAGAGCGAAATCACCTCCATTTCGACGGCAGCGCAGCAGATAGAGGTTTTCTCGCGCGTTCTAAAGACTTCCATTGTGAAGTTTCTCAACAATCCGGACGATGTGCATGGCGCCATACAGGAATGCGCCCGCATGGTGTGTCACGGCCAGCACACGTATGTCTACTCCCAGGTTCTCATCCAAGTGCTCAGCCAGGAGCAGAAGGGTGGCTTCAACATGAAGCGTCTCTCGCAGGAGATCATCAAGTATGCCCTACAAAAGTGAGTAATATTATTATTAATTCAAGCATTCTGATGGTTTATACTGATCCCTCCTTTTAGCAACCAGAATGTCACGCCCATAACAATGGCTCTGAATGGCTCGGCGGTGTATCCGCAGGCCTGCCAGGCCCTAACCTCCATGCTGACCCGCAATACGCTCAATCCCGCCGACATAACCGTGCTCTTTCGCAACTATTCCGGCTCTGATCCGCCACCCATCGATCTGATACGCAATCCTCAGTTCCTAGAGCTTCTAGTGGACGCCCTTTTCCGTTCCGGTGTCAAAATCAATCCCGAACACAAGCCAAAGTACATGTTTCTGCTGGCCTATGCATCGGCTGTGATTGATCAGCCGGCCAAGAAGCGGCCCATGACAGAGCGTACACTGAACAAGGAGGAGCTGAAGAGCACAATTCAGGCCATTGAGAAGGCGCATGCCATCTGTAATGTGGACCAGGGTTCCACGGAGCTGATAGCAGAACTCCAGACACTCTACAACTGCATCAAGTGAGTTTAATGGAATACAAACTAACCTTAAACAGAATCAGAATAAGGCTTTCCTTGCAGATATCCCGTGGTGGGCGTTGGCGTTATCCGTTGGATCGAAAATGTGGTGATGGAACCGTCCTACTTCAAGCTCTCCACCGACAGCTGTCCCACACACCTGGCCGTTCTCGATGAGGTGGCCGCCGTGCATCCCACTTTGCAGCAGCAAATCCTATTCCTGCTCATCCGCCTGTTCGAGTCCAAGCAGGATGAGCTGGAGATACTCGTCCAGCTGGAGATGAAGAAGATGATACTGGACCGGATGGTGAACTTGCTAACCCGCGGCTGCGTTGTTCCCGTGCTGCGGTACATCAAGCAGTGCTGTGCCATCGAGGACACGGACATCTCGCTCATTCGGTACTTTGTCACCGAGGTTCTGGAGACCATAACGCATCCCTATTCGCCGGAATTCGTGCAGCTCTTCCTGCCGATGGTGGAGAACGAGGAGATAACGGGCACCATGCGGGGCGAGGGTGACAACGATCCCGTGGGCGAGTTTATAGGTGAGTTTTGTATGGATTTTCCCCGAGTTTATTGTGGTTTTAACACTCTCCCGTTTCAGTTCACTGCAAGGCGCACTACACCACCGTGTAGAAAGTAGATTTAAGCTATAATATTTGTAAGTTCTCTGCCATTCACACCTCCGTGGCTTGGTCTTTACACGGGGAAAGGCATAAGCAAACATTTTATGCCCCAACTCCTTGCATTTTTACAATGACAACACTTCTTGGTGCATTAGGAGTTGATCCTAATCGAAATTTACAAGTTTTTAGTATCTAATAAATAAATATATAATGATTAGTAAGTGTTTTATGGGTTTTTTATATATTTGCCACCCAAAATAAGAACAAAGTCATAGTTTACATAATTTTATTGCAACCAATAAACATGCATACCTCGGTTTTCTCTCAACTCGGCTTGAATGCGTGTTCACAAGTCTACATTTGGCCAATTTCCTCTATCAGCGAGTCTTTTGAGTAAAAACTCTTACAAAAAAAAACATGTATAAAGTTAAAATAAAATAATAAAAGTGTTAGAGGAAAGGAAGCAATCTCCTCGCGCGTGATCTGCACACCTCCCTCCTTACATATATTTACACAATTCGTTCGTTGAGCACACCGCCGCTCTTTTATGTCTTGACTCGACGGCGTCGGATTTAGTTAAAGGCGCCTAAGTATGGCAGCCAAGTCTGTAATCATTGATCGTAGTAAACCTACCAATTCAAAAAACAATACAAAATTTGTCAGGGAACTAAAAACAAAACAAAACACTTGGCGTGGAAATCAGAGTCGAGGATTAGCTGGCAGCGGGCACACCCACCCGCCAGAGCTGAGCCTCAAGACCGATTTCCACACACACAGAGTTTACAGGAAAAAATGTCTTTGGCACGGGAAGATCTTTCGGTTGACTGCGGCCACGGCTTTCCTATTCGCAAGAAGCTAAGATTGCATGAGTTTTGTGTGATTCTATAGGAAGCGCTTGAAACCGCTTGCGAAAGAAAGAAAGCCAAAGGCCTGTGATAAGTAATCTATGCTAAAAATGTGTGTGTTTGTGCGTTTTGATGCTTGTGTATGCTTTGGTTGGCAGCATTAAGTACTTTTTTGGCTAACTACAAATAGTTTTGAGTTTGTTTGTGTGTGTGTGTGCTTTCTTTGCTTCCTTGTTAGTTGTTCTTCTTCACATCCTTGCTATCGCCATCCTTGGCCTGTCCGCGGCCCAGGATCTTCGCCAGGCTATCCCAAATGCCGCCAAAGAAGATGGCACAGCATAGATTCTCCAGCGGCAGGAAGGGATCGTGGATGCCCAGCAGGATCGATGACAGCTTAAAGTAGACCAGGAATATGACGATGCCAAAGTAAACCAATGCATGCGGCGCTGAAATCCAATCGGTCTTCTTGTCCAGCACAAAGATAATAGACGCCAACAGCGATGCTTTGGTGTAACTAAACAGCAGGAGGAGAACAGAATCAAATCAAGCTCCTCATAGTCATCAGGAAATACCTACAAGCTTGGCTGCATAAACTCCATGGCCGTGGGGGTCCAGGCTCCACGAATTAGACGCTCGATTAGCTTGGTGAAGCCCGCTCCGTTGCCCTTGAGGGTGCCAATAATGATCATGATTATCCAGGCATTGGGATACAGCTTGGCCGCATGTCCCACACCGTCGTACACCTTCTTTGCCCTGTAAATCTCCTTCATGGCACTCGCCACAATCTTTACAGGCAGGAACTTGGCCACCTTGTAGCCAATATCAAACGGTGTGTAGAACACCACATACCTGGGAGAAGGAGAGTTATTATTAAGGCTAAGGAAACCAATCAAGTTGAGGAAATACTTACCACACGGCAGTGCCCACTAGCAGTTGGCCGGTGTTCTTTAACGGAGCCAATATCGGCTCGCCCAGCAAGCCGTTGGCCACCATACCGCCGGCAAAGATCACCAGCATGGTGGATAGCCAGCAGGCAAGCGGATGCTTACGTGAAAATGCCTGCGCATTGGCACCCAAATCCTCGCGCACCGCCAAAGCGGCAAGCAAGCTGTGCGCAATGTCAAAGAATGGAAACATTTTCAGCTTAATGACCTGATTGGCCACGTCCAAAAATGCTTCCGGGTCCATGATCACAGCCTTTCTTGTGTCCTGCCTTCACGGGTGATAATCTAAAGGAACAAATAACAGATTTTTTTAATATTAATTAGTTAAGTTTTTAGTTTTTGTAGGGTTCTACTAGTAGTTGGTTTTTTTTCCTCTGTAGAATCACATTACTTATAGATCTTGACATGGTCTAGGCGCTTTTTTCTGTGTGTTCTCTGGTTTATATCACAAGATCTGATATATCATCTGATCTGATCGCTAAAGCTGCCATAACATTACATTATTCTGCTTAAAAAGAAACAGGTTTATAATCTTAAAACCTTTTAAAAGTTTATATTTTTAGAAATTCAAGCTATTTCCAAAAATATTGAGCTAAAGAATTTAACAAAATACCCCCCCTTGTGTATGATTTGATGTACACTTGTATGTAGGTTACATAATAACGGTGCTACGCTTTATCATTATTATATTCACAATGATGCTACTAATTTCATGCTCTCCAAAAACGTACAGTACCTAAATAGGTACACTTGCATTCTTGGGACTGTAACGGTTACCTATGGGCTCCTCTATGTATGTATGTATGTACATCCCCCCTTACATCGAATGCAAATACTAACGGTAGGCGGTCTGATTTTCAAATTCAATTGATGCTTCTGGCTGATTGAACTGCAGTCGAACGGGCGCCGTGCATAGAAATGGGATGTGAAAGTTGTCGGATTGTGTTTTTCATGTACAGACGATAGAAACATAGACAAAAACAAAAAAAAATAAAATTCGAATAAAATTTGTCGCTGTTTTTGCCGCAGCTCCAAAAATAAATTTTCGCTAATGAATCGGTGAGGGCTGTTAAAAGAAGCGCGCCGGGTCGGGCCAAACACATGTACGAACGGATGGTTCACATCCACAGTGGTGGTCAATATTATAGAGCCAAAGGATCATCCTGCAGTTTATTAATTTATTATTTAATTAATTTATATGTTTGTCAAATATTATAAACATTTACTTTGTTATTTATAAAGCAATAAGTCGCCTAAATATTTTGAAAATATCAAGAAGTTCCGTTGAGCTCTTGTTTTTTTCGTATTTATTTATTTTCACAAAGCAAATCCATGTTAGATCATCAAGTTTTTAGAAATGTGTGCTCAGACCACGTGGAAAAAGAATTATTAAGTAAACAGCTTTGAAAACCAAATATATCTGCGCCTAAAAGGTAGATTTTTAGGTTTATAAACTGAAAGCAACTATAAATTCCACATATTTACATAAAATCTCTAAATTATTGTATTACTCCTATAGTTTAGGTGATTTTAGAAGCATTATTCGTACACGTCATAAGGGGTTCTATTAAATCTCCCGAAAATGTATCTATGTATCTATAACAGTAAACAGTAACAGTAAATATATGAAGATGCTTTCAAAACTCAGTAACGGTATTGTCTTAATAAATGATTTCCAATTTCTGTTTTAAAACTATACACAACAAAAAATACAAAAAAAAACAAAAACATTTGATTTGCAGTTCTAATATCTTAGCCACAGCTGTGGTTTCTGCCTGCATATGTACCACATATACATCCATACATATGTGCCTTATGGCTATTTTCGAGTGGCGTAAATTTGGAGAGATGTATCTGTACATGCATATGTACATAGAGATGTACGGATGAATCTACTACTATGTATCTCAACGGTTAACTTTTACTGTTAGCATCCAGGCACCTGCACACACACACTCACACATACACGCGCGGTCGGATAAATGAATAAAAATAACCAGGCAGTGAATTACCTACGTCTAACACGCGAGCAACGGATAACGGATAGCAGAGTGCAGCACGAGCACGAGGAGACTGGGCCAGGCCAGGTCCGTAATCCGTATATTACACGCTCGCTGCTCCGTTGCCTGCCTATTTTCTGCTCTCGAGAACATGTTATATATTTAGAATTTCCCACTTTTCGGAGAACGAAGACTCTCGCTGTGCAGGCCTGCCAACTCTTCGCGCGGCTTAAGTGTGACCAACTGCCTCAGAAGAGGAAAATGCGCGATTTTCCGTATAAACTTTAGCATTATAAACGGAAAGCCAAGGCGGGCACACTGCAGCACTAGTGTGTGTGTTGGTTTATTGTCAATTTGCAAAGTTCTCGGGAGAAAATCAAAACAAATCAGCGAAGCGACAAAAATTGCCACCTTTTTGGCACCGAATCTCAGCCGTGTCTCGAATTTACACAAAAAAAGCCACTCGTAAATACAGCGGCGGCTTACATGTACATATGTATTTACATACTTGGCGTACGCACATGCCTTATTTGCACAAAAAAAACCAAGTGAATGTGTTTAACTTCCATAAGTGATATTGAGGTCGAGATCTGAGGATAAAAGGTGAGCGATTTATCTTTTGTTGTGTGCATTGTGCGTGCCTTAATCAATGGCTTAAGTTTTGATTTAACCACTTTTAACACACGAAAGCCAGTTGTGCTTTCATCTCTACCACCTACTCCAGCCGATTTCCCTATACATATGTATGTACATATGTATGTATGGATGATGTACATACAGTGTCTGTTACGTTTGTTTGTCACGGCCAACTTGTATGGATATGTACATACATACATACATACAAAGTAGTGGCTTTAGTAAATAAATAAATGCTTATACCCTTGCTGAGGGTATAATGCCCAGCTTAATGTACCCGTCTTAGTTTTATGTGTTTGTCTCTTGTTTTTAAAGCTTTTTGGCCAAAACTCTACACAGAGCCAGCTTTCTTGTTGCTTGTGGTTTACATCTTGTGGCTGCCGTGCTTATGTGTGTATGTATGTATATGCATAACGGTTGTTTTAAGAGAAGAGGCAAAGCATACGGAGTATTAGGGTGGTCTTTTTGGCCAAGATAACAGCAGGAATTACACCAAAGATGGCCAAAATGTTGCTATCCACATTTGTAATTAAATTGTATGTGAACTTTTGTTTCCTAACTTTGTTTTTGTCGTATGTAACCTTTATATCCAATAAGAATTAAGAGTATTCTAAGCTTCGGCCTCCTAAGCCAGTCTTCTAGTCGTTTTTTTTAATTGTCTATTAAGAAGTCACTCGTATCAAACTTTTTGGCGATAGCCGCCGCTTTTTCGGGCGTTGATGTGTGATGTGTGAATCTTGACTAGGTATTGGTAAAGCCCATTTAAATATTTTAAAGGTCGTCATCGCCACAACGCGTCCATTCATTCCGTAATCCCCACCGCCAACGAGTTTCTTTCTTCGTTAAAGCAGAGAGACAGTTATGCTTATTCGCTGATGGGAGTTATGCTTTGGTTAACAAATAATAAATATATTTGTTGTATATATTATAGGGAAGAGTTTTGTTTTATATTTGTCAAGTATCATCTTAAAAGCTATTAGTTAAATCATTATATATTGTTATTTATGCTAATTCAAGGTTAAAACCTTCTTTAAAACCTCATTTTGGAGAGAAGTACATCATATTTTGTCTTATTAAACAAGCTCCTCAAACCGTTATCTTTTTTTCGCAGCTGGCTGAGCTGCTGCTCAAACCGTTAGATCTCGTGACCTCCGCTGATTTAAATTATCAAAGTTTATCCATATTTTTATAAATAAACATTGAAATAATTGATTGAATGAGTTATTTATTGTTTATAAGCTGAGATAATGTTCAGCGCTCCAAGATAAAAGTAGTTACAAGAAAGCTTCGAATATGTTTATTCAGAGAATCCATTTTATATACAAAATAATTCCCATTGGACCAGATTTCTGCAATCTTTGCATTTCTCAGATTGCAGTCACCACTTTTATACATTTTTGAGGTTCAAATAAACAAATCAAGTCCACTTCCCTCTGCATGTATTTCAATGTTAAATTCTACAAAAGTCAACGATTTTCAGATGGCTTCCAACTCGACGAAGAAAAGCAAATCCTCTGGTATGCGCATATTGTGGATACCCGGCCGAAAGTCTCATTCCAAGGGCCGCTTTAGTACCACCAGCAAACACATCTCGTACTCGGGGCCGCAAAAGAAAAGCGAGGTGTGGTCCCTGGGCGGCAGCAAGGCACAGTCCGAGCTGATTGACTTGTAAGTAAGATGTTGTTGAGCCTAAAGAAAAGGGTTTGTGAATGACTAAAATCGAAAGTGTTAACAACAGCTGTGTCCTAATACCGTTTTACTTATCTCAACTATTGTGCACGGCTTCTATTTGTAATGTTTCAAAGACGATAACGTAATTGCTTTGCATTTCAGACCCTCGCCCGAATTGGCAGGGGAAGGTAATGTCCATGCACCCTCATCCCTGAGTTTGGTGGCCACTTGCTCACTGGCCGCTCAATGCGGCAAAAGCGAATGTGCTTCGTCCACTGATGGTTCATCGGCCATTGTTTCGGAGACGGCCACTCTGCCGGCCACCCCCGTAACCACACACTCGCCAAATCTGAGACCCACGTCCTCTCTATCGGAGATTGCGCCCTCGACTCCATCCACCAGAGCCATGACATCGCCGAATGTCATTACCACCGCCGAGATACAGGACTTTGTAAGAGATACACTACAGATTTGCACTTGCTTGGTCACTAACTTGACTTGACTTGACTTGTGTGTGTGTTTGTTTGTTGTTTGCAGCCCAACTTCATGGGTCCCGAGGACTTGCCCAAAGTGCCAGCAGCCGCCGGCGCAGCTGGTGAAACGGAGGTGGTGCTTAATAGCTCGGCGGGAACCACAGCCTCGATAGCAACGACCTCTTCGCCGCTGGCACAAGGAGCGCAGGACGCGGCCCACTCTCAACAGACCACGCCGCAGAAGATTAAATATAAGAACCATAATAACAATCAAGTGAGCACTAAGTTTGCGATATAAAATTATACAATTATTGATTAGTTTTCTAATTATTCTTACCCGAAACAGGAGGATATCAACTCCATAGAAAGCATTTCCAGTTTCCCGCGCTTTCAGGGAAACGCCACCGACTTTGACTGGATCGACGAGATGGTGCAGCAGCGCAACTGCAACGAGATGATGCACAAGAACAAGCGAAAGAAGGCTGCGAAGAAGGGCCTCCTCGATGGCAGCCTGCAGCTTGCAGAGGCCGATCAGCTAGACGGTCAGCTGTATGGCTATAATAGCAACGACAAGGCCAAACTCAATTCGTCCAAGGGCAACGCTGACGACGACGAGAAGGTTGTCAAATGTCTGTATTACTCGCTCATGTGCTGCGACTGTACGATTTCGTAGGGAGTAGCGAGTGGCGAGTACGATTTTGTAAGGAGTAGCGAGTACGATTTTGTAAGGAGTAGCGAGTATGATTTTGTAAGGAGTAGCTAGTGGCGAGTACGATTTTGAAAGGAGTAGCGATGTGCGAGTTCGATTTCGTAAAGAGTTGCGTGTGACGAGTACGATTACTGCGAGATCCATGTAAAATACCTCTCAACTACCTATGTAAAAAGACAAATACATATATAAAATTGATTTTTGATACCTAGGTATATAGATACATACATACCTATAACTACTTACATAAATAATCTCTGCAACACAAGACACAGCAAACGAAGGAATATAAAGTATTAACGAATTTATAATGATTTACATGGAACATATACACGTACATATATGTACATATGCATTATGGGCATTCGAATTGATGCCCTATTCCAAATCCTAACTACGGCATTTTGTAGTTTTGTATTTTGGCCTCAGTACATAGAACAGACATGTATTAAATATGTACATATTTCATACGATTTTTTTGTAAATAAAATACTTTCTAAAAAAAAATTGGGCATTTACAATGGTAATGGGTAATAATGAAAAGTAAGTATATGAGGGGGAAACAAATAAAGTAATATAAAAAGTAAGTATATGAGGGAAATAATCCAATAAATAAATATTTCCGCCCTGGCAGGGTATTATATCACCAGGGGAATCGATCTAGTAAAAAATCTAGGAAACAAATTTTTACCTAATTTTTCAAAATTTGATAAGGGGTTACATCATTAAAATTGTCAAAAATTGACAACAATTTTAAATTGTTTTTAAATTTAAAATTCAGTAAGCAGATTGTTTAACCTAATAAAAACTAGCAGAGAACAGCTTTCTAAATTAAATTTAATGCATTTTTGGCTTAGTTATGATATTTTGAAAACTGGGAATTACTCAAGAAATAATCAGGAAAATATGGAAAATGTTCCTATAATGCATATATTATAGATTTTCTTGGTGGTAAATAAAGGCAAAAAAGGGATATGATTGCTAAAAAGGCATTTATATTAAAATTCGCCATTAGAATTCTAATTAATAAAAATAAAATATGGGGAAAAGCTCAAAGATAAACATAATTATTTAATTTTTAAAAACAAATAATAATTATTTCCACAGTTATTTTTGTACCTCTGCAAAGGGTATCATTATTTTAGTCAGAAGATTGCCATGCAGTGAAGGAGTCATTTCCAAACCTATAAAACATATCATTTAATTTTACTCTATTAAAAAAATATAAAAGGTAAGGTGTTAAAAATTGACAAAAATGTTAATATTTCAAATTTTAATTAAAAATGCAGTATGCTGATTATTAACCCAATAAA
>JAEIIH010002249.1:0-28351 GCA_018904745.1 Drosophila orosa
CTATAGAAATTAAGCTATTTCCATAGAAATTAAGCCATTTCTATAATAATTAAGTTATTTCTATAATAATTAAGCCATATCTATAGAAATCAAGCCATTTCTATGGTGGTTTATGGATATAACCGCTTAGCTCTTTATTATACTCTCTATTAATATATATTTTTATATGTTTTTCTAGGACCTGACGCTGGTGGAGATCCTAAACACGGCTGTGGGTCGGCGCTACTTCACCTTGTTCCTGGAGCCGCTCAAAGCGAGCGCCCTGATTGGCTTCTATTTGGCCGTGGAGGAGATCAAGCATGCGCACAAGTCGGCCAGCCATCAGCTGGGCACGGAGATATTCTACACGTACATCCGGGTGCCCAAATCGGAGATACAGATCGATAAGCACGAGCGCAAGCTGATTGAGACATTCCTGCTGGGCGATGCCGATCCGGACATCTTCTACGACATCCAGCGGAATGTGCTGCGCACTCTGGAGGAGAAGTACTATCCGCCGTTTGTGCTGAGCGATCAGTATCGCCAATTGAAGGAGGCGCTGGACTCCAATGAGATTGCCGATCCCACGCTCTTGATGTGCCACGATACGCCAGAGGCGCTGGCCGATGATCAAGGTGCCGGTGGTGGCTCGGATGGCTGTAATGGCAGTGGCCTGGGCGGTGGCAGTGGTGGTGCTGGTGGTGGTGGTGGCGGCGGTGCCATCGATGTGGCTGCGCACACATCGTATGCACGACGAAAGCTGGAGCAGATACAGGAACGCATTGACAAGAAGAACCAGGCGCTGGACGCCCTCAAGTATTCGGTGAAGCCCGAGTCGAAGGTGCTCTCCATACTCGAGAAGGAAATGGAGTGGCTGAAGAGCGAGAAGCGTCAGACGGAGGCGCATTTGCGGCGGACGGATGCCTGGACGGAGCACCTGGGCAAGTGGAAGGCCACCATTCAGAGTGTGGAGGTGAGTGCTACACAGAGAGAGAGATATTCCTTTTAACACTACAGGAACTCCTCTATCTGCTTTAGGTCTCCGATGAGAAGGAATCGCTGCAGTTCATGATACTGGTGCATGTGGACGAGGACATTAATGCTCCGTCGCAGCCTTCTAAAAACGGCGACAGTGGTGGCGTTCACACCAGCCTCCATGCACGCAGACGGCCCTCGGGCATATCCAGTGGCTGGGTGGTGATGCGCTCCCTCAACCAAGTGCATGTGGGTATTCCCAGGCCTTATTTCCCTTCCCCATTGCAACGAAACTAAACGAAATCCCCTTTTGCAGGAGCTGCAAAGAAAGCTGCGGCATGTTAGCTCCAACCTGAAGGCCCTCGACCTGCCCACAAACTTCAAGTTTTTCTTCTTGAAGACAGACCGACATGGCCAGGAGAAGGCCAAGGCCCAAATTCAGAAGTTTCTCAATGTAGGTGGCCACTGATTTAGATTTTGGATTTACAAATACCATTTGTGTCCCTCCCCCTCTCTTAGTTCATTCTGGAGGACGACCATCTGAATGGGAGCGAGGCCATCTACACGTTCCTCAGCCCCAGCTCCGATCACCTGAAGCAGTCGCTGCCCTCGCCCAAGAAATCCAAGTTCTCGCTGGCCACACTCTTCCGCAGCGATGCGGGGAAAGCGCACGATGCGGCCGCCAGTCGGGCCACCGATCCCTTTTGGGGGCTGCAGCGTGATGACGATGACATTTCCACGTATCTGGACGGCGAGTCGGGTGGCGAGGCCAAGCTATTGCCCACGGATTTGGACAGCAAGGATTCGATAGCGGAGCCCATGTACGCTTTGATGGGCGAGATCTTTGACATGGGCGGTGTGTTCAAGTGGCTGCGCAAGAGTCTCATCTCGTTTGTGCAGATAACATACGGGCGGACGATCAATCGGCAGATACGCGAGTCGGTGGCCTATCTGTTCGAGGAGTCCATGCTGCACAACTACTTCTCGGCCATCCTCAAGTCCTTTTGGCCGGGCGGCGTCCTGGCGTCCGCCTATCCGGTGCGTTCGGAGGATATGCGCGAAATGACAAGCACGGCGGCCAAGGCTCTGCTCACCGATCATATACCGGAGGTGCTGTGCAATCTGGTCGGCGCTCAGGCGGCCAGGCGAGGTGTCCTCAAGGTGTTTGAGGCCCTGCAGAATCCCGCCTACAACAAGCAGCTCTTCTACGTGAGTTCTCTTTGCTTTCTGCGTTTGCTCGGTTTCGTTTTCTAATCATTTTGGTTCCAGGAACTACTGGAGATACTCATGATTGAGTTCTTTCCCGAGATTCGACAGCTGCGTGTGACAACAAACACGAATGGCACCAAGCTGAATACGGCCACGGCTGGTGCGGCAGCTGCCTCGGCTGCAGCCACGTTGGCAGCGGCCACAGCGGCTGCATCGTTGCCCTCGCTGAGTCACAGTGGGACAGGCGGGCCAGGCGGGGCCGGCGGAGGCGGAGGACATAGTGCTTCAGCTGGGCAAAATCATCAGGGATCGACCTCATCGACCTCAATTGGTTCGTCGACAAGCAGCAGCTCCCTGGGCGGAGGCGGCGGTGCCGGCGGAGCAGCAGCGCATCAGCAATCGCACTACCACCTTGGATCCCACCACCATCTGCACCACTCGCAGCAGGCGAGCAGCTCCAAGTAGCTTCAAGTAGCTCCTGGTAGCTTCAAGTAGCTCCTGGTAGCTTCAAGTAGCTCCTGGTAGCCCCAAGAACCTCCTGGAACCTCGAGCTATCTCCTTGTATCTCCCAGAAGCTCCGCGCAGCTCCTGGTAGCTCTTCGTTTTAATACATTTTGGTTTTATTTACGTTTTGCGTTGATTCGTTAAATGCTCTCTCTGTCCCTCTCGGATATCGGTTCGGTGATGGATCACAAAGAATAGTTACTCAGTAGTAGTTTTAGCAGTTATCATTCCCTGTACAAAATGCAGACCGTGTGCCGTGTGTTCCCCCTGCCGCACAGCACATCCCAATGATTTCTGTCCATTGTTAATGTCCCATGTCCCATGTCCAGTTTGTTAAATGTGTATATGTCTGTACATATGTCTGTGTATACGTGTAGGTCAGTATTAAGCATTGTACCAAATCGTTGATTATACTCGGATAGGTTCGCCGGGCTTTGATTAGAAGCATAGTTTATATAGTAGTAGCAGTTACCGGGCTGCTGAATCCCCAAAGGATCCTTAGGTCACAACGGTGCGAGATTTTCACTTAAAGCTTTTGTTTGTTTCAATTTATTCAATTTATTTATTTTTTACTTAGCGAAAATTTAAGTTAAGCTCTTTGTTTTTTTCCCGAAAAATAAAAACTGATCGAATTTGATTTAAAACTGTCTTTCCTTTTGGTTTTTCTCTTTTATCCTTTAAGTTGATCATCAAACTAATTGGCATTTTGGCCAAGAAAAAGGTTAATAATAATATTAAGCGTTGGCTGGTTGAATTATCTGTAAGAGTTGCCTTTAAAATGACATTATAGCGTTGCTTGGCAGGTCAGAGAACCACCACACACCGAGTCCCCACTTAGATTAGTTCCCTGAGAGCCAAAGAAAACGTATCCCACTAAGCAAGTTATCCACATTCCCACAGCAGGCAGCAGGCAGAGTTTCTAGAGGCGCTTTCAATCTATTTTATGTACATGTACACTTTTATGTGCGTTTGCGTGTGTGAAAAATGTGCGAAAAATAAATCGCTATTTATGTAGATTTCAACAGGCTTTTCATTGGGTTCTTTGGGTACCTAGAACACGGCCATCTTGTCGACCAGCTTGGTTAGGGGAATGGCCTGCATGTCCACCACCACAATCACCAGATTTCTGCGCATTCCTGCGGCCTTCTTCACCAGCAGCCTTGCCTCAAAGTACTTCAAGAGGAACCGCCACTTCAATTCGCTCTTCTCACGCTCCGTCAGCCGGTCAAAGTGTTCCGCTTCGAGGCCCAGGACTCGCTCCGCGGGATTGCCTGCCAAACGGGCCTCCAGCAGGCTGCCCGTCTGATCGGAGAAATGAATATTAATGTTGAAATATCTGCTAGTTCGGGGGCCATCGTTGCCCAGCACAAACTCCATTTGGCAGGCTTCGGTGGCACAATCCTCGAGGCCTCGCGGTATGGGACGCTGGCAGACAGTGCTGGAAAAACATACATAGGAGTCATTAATCAAGACTATGAAACATCCAAACAAAAGCCTCAAACACTTGCCACTTGCGGCTGATATTGGGCACAAAACCATCCAGATCGAGCTTGGTGACCATGCCGTACAGCACGGCCGTGAACTGATCCTGGGAGGCATCCTGCAGTTCGCCCTCGGCGCGACTATAGATCTGCCGCACCGTCATCTGCCTCTGGATGCTAGCAGCTGCAAAAGAAGCTACAGATAAGCTAAAGAATCTACAAAAGAGTGCTGGTAACCCAACCTGCTGGCAAGTTGTCAAGCTCCGTGTGGGTGTAGCCATCAAAGGACTTGATGGGTTGGCTTGCGGCAAAGGCCAGGAGTCGGCTGCAATCCAGGCCTGCCGCCTGGGGATCCTCACAGACGAGGGTGCCATTCGAATGGGAGAGCACCGGGCAGCGATGGTAGTCGGAGTGGGAGACCCGCACGTCCACCAGATGGAGAACGGTGTGGCGGGGCTGCCAGCGCTGGGCGCGACGTATCCAGTCCGCTTGCCAGATGGAGAGCAGCATGCCCTCCGGATAGCTGGCATCGATCACCACAGTCTCCAGGCACTGCAGCGGTTCCTGCCTCTTGCCGGATGCCGCCGGTAGTTTGCGCTTAATCTCACGCACTGGCCGAACGGCGGCCACCACAACCAGCAGATCCACAAAGGCGCTGGCCCCGCCTCCGCCCAACAAACCATTACGCACGTCCGCCAGCTTGAGGGCAGAGCCCAGAGGCTTGAGGGGGAGGTGGAGAAGCTGCTGCAGGGCCAGCACAGGGGCAGAGTCGTCGCTGTCGTGGCGCACTAGGTAGCCGGAACCCTCGTTGACCACCAGGGCGCAGGAGAGGGTGCCCTGCGGCTGGTAGCGTTGCTGCTGATCCGCCGAAGACATCACCTTCGCATGGGACATCACCTTGGCCCCCACGATGTCCACTACATGGCCAATGTGCAGCATGGCAGAGTACTCCTCGACGCAGGCCCGCTGGCCCCAGCATTTGCAATTGGTGAGATGAAGCGGCGAATCGCGAATTGTCAGGGTCAGTACGCCGCGTTCGGTGCCGCTCATTTTGTCGTAAAAGATGTTTGGCGACGACTTGGACACGATCAGTGCCACGGTGGAAAAGTGCGTCATTGTGGGCTGCATGTCCGCCAGCAGCAGGAACTTTCCGCGCTTCGACATTTTTTCTTATTTGTTTTTCAAATAGAAAAGAAAAAATAAAGTTTCGTAAAATTGCAATGGCCGAAAAAGCCGTTAACTGAAATGCCGCCGATAACTTTAAGCTATCGATGGTGCTAAGGTGGCCGATATAAATAGTTACTATCGAAAGACGTAAAAATTAAATGAAAAAAAAAACCATTTGCTTAATTTCTTTTTAAAACTTTATTCTTGTTTTTTTTTTTTTTTTTAGCATTAAAGCTAATTTAGTTTAATTAATTTCACTCACATAAAACAATCGATTACCATCGCTGCAGCGTCTCACCGCTAGTTTTTGTTCCCGTACCATCCCCAAGTAGCTGACACACAACCACAGCATATTCGTACGGAACCCCGAGATTTACAGCGTCAAACAAACTCACTTGTCGCTTTCCCACGAATGCCAGCGACCGCTAGAGTTTGGCCCCAACTGAAACCCACCCACCGAAGCAGCACGGGACACCGCAGAGCCACCCGCCACTTGCCGACAAGTGGAGTAGCAAGCCCAGCCAGCCAGCAGTTTCGAAAGCAACGCCAGCCCGCAGATCTACGCAGCCGTTGAGCCATGGTCAAGCTATTTGCTTTGAGCATCTTCCACAAGGGCGCCAGCGAGGCGCGCCTGCTGAAGACGGCATCCGACCTGCAGTCCTTCTCCTTTTTCCAACGTGGCACCGTTAACGAGTTCATGACGTGAGTATGCAAGCGGATGCGACGGCGCAGGCTCAATCAATCGCTTCACTCCACTCTCCCCTCTCCATTCGCCGCAGCTTCGCCTCCAAGACAATTGTGGAGCGCACACAGCCGGCCCTGCGGCAGTCGGTGAAGCAGGATGCCTACATGTGTCATGTCTATGTGCGGGCCGACAATCTGGCGGGCGTGCTGATTGCAGATCATGAGTATCCACACCGTGTGGCGCACACGCTCATCACAAAGATCCTCGATGACTTCGCGGCCAAAGTGTCGGCCGATCAGTGGCCCAATGGCACAGAAGCCACCATCTCGTTCGACGTGCTGCCGGCCTTTCTGGCGCGCTACCAGAATCCCGTGGAGGCCGATCCCCTAACCAAAATGCAAAACGATCTGGACGAGACGAAAATCATACTGAAGAATACCATTGAGGCGGTGCTGGAGCGCGGCGAGAAGCTGGACGACATGGTCAGCAAGTCTGAGAAGCTGTCGCTGCAGAGCAAGGCCTTCTACAAGACGGCGAAAAAGACAAACTCGTGCTGCAGCTTCACCTAGGTCCCATCGCATTGCCCTCGTCTCCTCCTCACACACACAAAACAAACACAAACCCATACTCACGCTAGTAAACAGGAGAAACAGGAACAGGAACACCAGTTGCAAATGCAAATCAAAAAGGATAACACACAAAGGACAACACCAACAAGGAAACAAAGAAACAAGCGGCAAGAAGGGAACAGCGAGGCCTGGAGATTGCTAGCTTTTTATAAATGAATTAGTTAATTTTATATATAAAACATATGCTAATATAAATACTGTACGGATAGATAAAGCTGTAAGCAGATGTGTGTAAGCCCCCTCCTGCCCGCTAACCCTCTCCCCCGATGTTTACTCCGTCTGTCGTGTCTGTCGCGGGGATCCTGTCTGTATGTCTACGCTTTGGATGTTTGAATGTTAATTATACCAATATACAAATAATGATGATCTAAAACATATATACACCTACAATATGTATGTGCTAAAGCCTGTGTTCTGTGTTTTCTCGTATCCGTTTAGCGCCGTCAGACTCTCGGGCGTATTTACCAAGTTCTCTTATCGGTTCGCCATTCGTTTCGAACCTTAGCTACCCATTGATGTTGTGCGCTTCGTTATCGCCGCCCTCGGACGGATCTAATGCATACCATATACACATAGGCTGCCCATCCACAAGCACCCGCACTTTCCGTTGGATTTACTGGCCAAGTGTGCTTGTGTGGGCGTTTCAATAAAGAGTATTATTATGGGAAATGTGACTTGAATGGAATGTTTATTTACTGCCTTTCGGGAATTTAATTAAAACGGTATTGCTTTCTGTACAGATCTACGATATTTCGAATCCTTTTCCAATAATAATATAGAACAGCGGAGGGCACGAAATCTAACGGTTTGAGCAACAGTTGCCTTCTAAAAAGATAACGGTTAAAAAAGATATAACGGTTTGAGCAGCGTGAGCAAATTGAGCCACTAGGTGCCCTTCGCTGTTCTAGACATCAATTAAAAGAAGTGCTTTGCGAGATCAGAAAGCTCTTTGTACAGATCTATATTCCGAAATACTTACTTTTTAAATTGGAACAAAGATTATGTCACAAAGATTAACACTAAAAAACAGTTATATGGTTTTTATGATTTAAAAGTGATTTTTGTTGGCGTTTATTTATTACATAGAAGATATCCATTTCGCTTTTTTGTTTTGTAAACATGCCCGTTTACTTATTTATTATATTTATGCGTTTCATACGTTTCGTGTTTAACATTTTGGGGGGTGAGGGAGTTTGGAGTTTGATTTCCAAATGGGGACGGGGGGGTTCTTTATGGGTATACATATGTAGTAAATAAGATAGGTAAATTGATTACAATTTAGGTTTTCTCCATTAGTTTTTTCCCCAGTTCTCCGATACTTGATTATTTTTTTGTATTTTTTTTTGTTTCTTTTACTTTTAACGGAGACAGGGGAGGTGCAAATATGCATTAAATTGCATATATTATATATATTTATGTATATATATCGTTTTGTTATAATTAATATAATATTGTGTATGTGTGTGTATGTGTGTATGTGTGTGCTAACTTAAGCTTAAGCCGCAAACATTTATTGAAACTCGTTTGCTTAGCTTCTTCTTATTCTTCTCTTCCCGCTTACATTTTGCATTAACATTACTGTCTGCTTCCTCTTCTTCATCATCACCATCTTCTTTATCTCCTCATCATCATCATCATCACCATCGCCTGATTCTGACTCCTCAGTTGCATTTGTGTTAGTGATCTATGGTAATATTAGAAATTATTCAAATGGTTCGCTTGTAATATATTTGATGTTTTTTAGGTTCTAAATGCACGCTCGTTCGAAATGGCTAAGAATTTGCATTTTCCTCTTCAATTCTCATGTAGTATGTATGTAACGTTTTTGCTAAAATTTGCATTGATCAACACAACAAATGAAAATCAAGAAAAGTTCTCATGTTTTCCTCGTCCTCTCCTCCTTCTCATCGTCCTTTCAAATCAATAAAATACGTGTGTTTGTGTGTGAGTGTTTCAAGTGTGGTGTTCGTTTAAAAACTAGTTTGGATAAATTGTTGGCTTGCTTTGCTTTTTTGATTGAATTTGTATTATTTAGGACTCAGTGAGGGGGGGGAAATGGGGAATGGCGGGGGGATGGGGCCTGGTGCCCGCCCCTCGAGATTTGCACTTATCGAATTGCTTTCGAAATACAAGTATGTAAGTATGTAAGTAAATGACAATAAAACATTCTCCGTCTTTCTATCGTCATAAGGTTTCTAACGTGTTTCGTTACGCAGCTGTTATCACAATGGGTTTTGGCTTAAACTTTTCTTTTTACTTTTAAGTTTAAGTTCCTTCTGCTCCTTGATTTGCGGCCGAATACAAATTTAGCTTATAACTTACGATCTGTGGCTGCTGCGTCTTAATAATTTGTTCTAACGTTTTGTTTTCTTCTTTTTTGTTTACTTCAACCTTCCCTTTTTGTTTTGTGGGTTGATTCAATATCGGACCTCAAAAGCCGCTCCTAACTTTGGCGCTTAAAAGTATGCTTGTTTGTAGGTTTTGTATGTAAATATGTTTGTTTGTTTCATTTCTTTTGCGTGTGTTTGTATCGTCATACAAGAAATGTGTGTGTAGGTGCGTTGGTGTGGATGTGGGGGATTGTGTCCATGTGTTTGTTTTTTTTCTCTGCATTTTTGGCACTTGTGCGAAGCGCACTGTAGCGGTAAATGCAATTCACTTTATCGCCTACGACATACATACATATGTACATACATATGTATCTGTACAATGTATATATGTATTTTTAGTTTACAAACGAAAGGCTTAAAACAAAAAACAAAAAATAAACAAAGAAAGAAGAAAAACTAAAACTAAACCAAAAACGAGTTTGTGTGTGTGGGGGTGTGTATGTGTGTTGTGGGTGTCCTTTTTGGATCTCGAACACAAAAGAAAAGAAAACAAAAAACAGCTATACAAACTATCGAATTAACGGCACTTATTTGCGTGTTCCATTTTAAAATTTTTGTGGAGCCTCACGTGTTATTATATTGTTTCTGGTTTAAAAACAATTGAATTCACTTTGTTTTTGGCTTTAGTCTTTCGTTTTTTCCTTTTTTGGTTGCATTTTTTCAAAAGTTGCATTTCTATACTTTCAAAAATATATATGTCTATGCGAATTTCTATCGATTTAAATCTATCATTTAAGAAGAGCCACTGAGACTTGGAGACTGCGAGACAGGGAAAGCTATATATATATATATATATATTTATATATCGATATACATAGATATATAACGGGACTGAGAGACAGAGATGGAGAGAGAGAGCGATCGATTAGGACTTAAACAAAGGATTTGCTTAAAAAACTCGAAAAGGACGACGAATCGCGATCGCTTCCCTTCTCTATATTTTTTTGGGCTTTCGGTTTTCAGTTACTCTTAAATTTTTATCAGTTTCAACTTCTTTTGCTCTTTTTTTCTCGTTATTTTCTTTGTTTCGTTTTGGTTTCGTGTGTTTCCGTGTTTCTTTTTTTTATTCGTTTTTCCTTTTTTTTTTTTGTTTGTTTATTTGTTTGTTTGTTGTTTGGTTTGTTTGTTTCGCAGTGTGTGCTTTTGTGTACACAACTTATAGATAAATACAATACAAATATCGCGCACTATAGTTTTATTTCTTCAAAAAAAGAATGTATGCCTCAAGTCATCCATAATACATATATTGTAGCCATCAGACATTGTCTATATAAGCGACAACGACAACGACAATAATACAAATACATAACATATATTCATATTCCTCTTCTGATCCAGACACTGATTCAGATCGAGATGCAGTAGTTTCTCTCTGCGTCAGATTCAGTTTTTTTTTTTCAGTTTCAGTATCAGTTTCAGTTTCAGTTTTTGGCCTGGCCTTTTTTCGGAGGCCGCTGCGTTACTTCATTTAAATTGGTTATTAATTAGTACTTTTGTATTTTCGTTTGTTTATATAAGTCTATCACATCATCACAATTCGGTTGCTTCGAAATCATAATTAAAAAGTAAGAGAAATAAAAATGATTAGAACCTTACACTCCTCCTTCTCATTCTTCCTCACGAAAATTCAATTCTAGAGTACATACAAAAAAAAAAAAGTACAAATACAAATATTATTCAGTTGCAGTTGGTTGCTTACCCTCTTAGAGGAGATTCCAAGGAGGAGAAATGGACAAAACCCAGGACCCCGGAAAATAATGTAAGAAAAACAATCGAATATCAAATCATTTGGGGTTTGAAATCCCTTCAAAAGATGTCCTTAAACAAAGCTACAAAAAAAGTTACATAGTTAAACAACAAATACCATAACACTGAATTTGGTACCTCAAAATATTTATTACCTTTTTGAAAGGATTTCGACGAATCTCTGGTGATTATTGGGACATGCAAGTTAATTAAAAAATTGTCTATTTCCATCCTCATCCTTCCTATACTCCTCCTTCTCCTCCTGCTGTTGTATATAAATATCAAAATATCGAAATAGTCTCCCCTTCGACCCCCCAATAATTGGTTTAATTCGCATCAAAGAGATCCTTGTGTTGACGATATACATATATAAATATACCCTAAGCTTTTTCCTAGCTTTCTTTGTGTTTTTTTGTTTTCGTCTTGATAGTTGCTAAGAAGAAACTGGTTTTGTACGTAGAAAACTAATAAAATAAAAAGAGATAGAACGAATTTGTTGTAGAAATGTTCCCTTTCTTCCACTCCCCAGTGTGTTTCTTTTTCTTTTTTGTTTCGGCTAACAAATATATATATAAATATAATCTACATGATTTTCATCTATTTGCTTTGTGTGTTTGTTTACTTCTCGTGTTCTCCCCTTTGTAGAATTACGTTACCCATTAATCTTCAAACGAAGAATTCGATCCGATTCCGATTCTGATCGGCTTCTTCGGCTTTCCTTTGTACTGCTTAAGGACAACGCAAACTGCGACAACCCTGTTTCAGCTTGGCATGGCTTCTTGGAGGTGGCTTGGACAGACAGGACACACGGTCGACACGGCTTTGCACTCAACAATATGGATATTTCGAATTTACGACTTTACGGCTAACTATATAACTGCTATAATTGTGGAGCTGCCAATTGGTTAATGTAACTACTACGCCCACTACTCTGTTGCATTGAGCTCTCTGAACGGCCAAAGGGTTTTTAATAAATATAAACAAAAGTACAACATAATCCATGCGGAAATTGGTAAAATAGAGCATCTTGTTTGGTTTAGTTTTTTTCATTTGGAATAGTCAGAAGTATGCATTATGTTTGCTGTATTATTATTATCATTATTTTCGTGTGGCATTGCTTGGCATTTTATACTCATTCGTTCGTTCTTCTTCCCTTTCTGTTTCGGTGTGTTCTTCTTCTTTTTCGACTCTCCTTTCGATTCGATTCTTTTTATGGATGAATGTGGCGTCTTTTCTTTTTTTCCTACACTTTTTTGAATTTTCTCAATCGTTTTTATAATTCTTTTCAACTGATCTGATTCTGCAATCCTTGTTCTTTGGTCAATTCTCGTTGAACTTGGAATATTTGAAAAGTAGTTGTAATTTAATATTTATATATATTTCTAGTTTTCAAGTATTTGCATAGAACTTTTGAAAAAACCTCCTTTTTTTGTGTATAATTCATGCGAATGTTGTTAGGTTTCAAGGGTCTAGGTTAAGAGCTGGCAAAGAGTTCAAGTTTTCGATGTTTTCAGGCATTAAAAAATGGATTTTGAATCAATAAACATCGATGGTTTTCCGCTCAAGTCTAGGGATTAAGGGGACCTACTATATTATACTCAACAAAATGGGGGGGGGGGGTTTCGCTTCAATCTCCATTAAATCAAGCTCGAATCTGCATCAAAATGGGAAATTAAATGATAAATCTTTAAAGTGTGTGAGTGTGTGGTGTGTGTGGTGCTTCGTGTGTGTTTCTGGCGGTGTATTTGTTGTGTTTGTTTGGGTTCTCAATTGTCTGGCTATCATCAATTGTTTGTCAGTTTAGTTTCTTTACATACTTCCTACCAAAGCAGCGCTGCCCTCCTACCATCTTTTGTAACTCGTGTTGCGCAAAATGCCAAAATATTTATACATATATATAAGATATAGATGTATTATTATTATTATTATTATTATGATCAGCCGCTCGCTGCCTTTTCACTTGAAAGGGAAATTGTGTTTGAATTTCGTTTAAGAGCTTCAATTTTCGCTTTGTTGTAATTGTTTGTTGCAAATTTGTCGCCTTTTCGCATATAATATTTAAGAACAAAAAAAAAACTAGACTTGTATGCATATATATTTGGATGTGTGTGTTGTTATTATAAGCAAACCGTTCATTTCATACCAACCAAGTTAGTGAAAGGGCTTCTTCATCTTCTTAATTCTTTGTATTCATTTCCCTTTTCTCTAGTTTTTTTTTCAAATTGGTGGCTTAGTGTCTCGTGTAATGGCTAATACACATGAATAAACTTAATTAATAGTGCGTCTGTGTGTCTGTTTGTTAACAAAATGTATACATCTCTCGCTGGCCGTAAAGGGGAATTAATGATGGTAAAGCCACCCTACATATTTATCCTTGTAATCATTCGAATAACATGCAACTGTCAGAATGTGTGTGTTGTTGTGTGTTGTTTTTGTGTTTGTTTGGTGTTTGGAAAATCTTAAAAACTAGTTTCAATTTTCATTTTCGAGTTGTTCTTGTTTTTTTTTTGGTGTTTTACCTCATTGAGGCCAAAGTGTGTGTGGGTTCTCGATCCAATCCGATCCGTAGCAGTAATGGCTGTGTGGACAACAAGAAAACAGAGATATAATCATTAACTATGCCAAGGATAATGCATACTGCACACTCACCGCTTGATGTCGATGTTTGGTGGCCGTTTTTAGCCCAAAAGAACAGCAGTAACAATTAAATAAAACATAATATAAGGTCAAAATCTGATTAATGCGCGTCTTAAATCGCCGCGTTAGAGAACACAACAAAGGGGGATAGATACTAACAATAGTTGGAGTTGCGAAAAGTAGCGAATAGTTGCGAATAGTTGCCAATAGTGGAAGGAAGCACGTACAAAAAAAAAGTAAAAAGGAAAACAAGATGTTACTAGTTGCTCTTTTATATCTGCAAAACTATCTCTTCTTCATTTCTTTCATATCATCATAGGCATCCCGATTGCAAGATCCTGCAGATGGTGTGTTTTCTGTGTGTGTTTGTGTTTTTTTTTTTAGGGGTATATATATTGTTTGTCCGTGTCCTAGTTATCGTCATCCGCCACCGTCCATTTACCATGCATGTGGCGCCTTAAAGTTGTCCCGCCTGCTCCGGGCCCGGTGCAGGTCCAGCCGCCACCTGGGTGAACTGATGCTGTGTGGCATAGTAGGTGGCCGGCATGCTAAACTGATTGGCATACGGATTGGTGCCCGGTGCTGCCGCTGTGGTCAGCACTCCCGCCGCTTCGTACATGTACGCGGCGCCCGGTGGTGCCGGTGCTACGGCTGCTGCTCGGGCCGCGGCTGCCGCTACGGCTGCAATTGGCGGCGAATTGGCCGGCGTGTAGTGAACCAATGGTGTGGTCACCGTTGCCGGTTGCGGCGGAGGCGCATAGTTGTTGCCATCATCCTTGGGTGGCTTCACCTGCTGTTGTTGTTGCTGCTGCTGCTGTTGGGCCAACTGCTGGGCCAACTGTTGCTGCTGCTGCTGCTGTTGCGGCTGATAGTGCTGCACGCCCGGCTGCTGATAGTCACGTTTCTGCAACTGCTGGAAGCGTGGCGGCATGCCACCAGCTCCGGCGCCTTGGGGCACAAATTGTCCCCGGCCGCGATATGTCTGCGGCATATACTGGCCGCCCTGCTGGTGCGCCATATGCGGTTGGGGTCCGGCGCCAACTCCGCCAGCTCCGCCGGCTGCACCGCCATTACCACCACCCTGGTGACCCATTATGGCACGGGGTCCGCCACTGTTGAAGGGTGCCCTCGGGCGATAGGTGCTGCCGTTGCGCTGTTGCTGGCCACCGCCGCTGCTACCGTCCTGTCCCATTTGGTTCATGCGATTCCAAGTGCCGCCCATACCGCCGCCGCCGCCGCCACCAGCTCCTCCGTTCTGCTGATAGTTATTGCCGCCAGCGGCATACTGTGGATAGCCACCGCCGTTGGGTGGCCCCCCGCGATTGTTATTGTAGCCACCGCCGCCGCCGCCGCCCGCCTGGTAGTTGAGGGGATTGCTGCTGCGCTGCTGATACACGCCGTTGTGACCGCCATGATTGCGATCCCCGCTGCCATTGTTATTCCAGCGCTTATTGCCGCGATATCCGCCGCCGCCGCCGCTGGGCATTGAGCGTGCGAGATCCAAAAGCGCTTGCGACGGCGTCTGGCCCGCCTCCTCCAGCACCGAGATCAGTTCACGCGCCTGCTTGGCATTGTCGGGCGTGAAAAGGGTATAGGCGGTGCCTAGCTGCTGGCACCGACCTGTGCGTCCAATGCGGTGCACATAATTCTCCGAGGAGTTGGGATAATCATAGTTAATCACATACTGCAAATCCTCAACGTCCAAGCCGCGTGAGGCCACATCCGTGGCAATCAGAATATTCGACTTGCCATTCCGGAAATCCTTCAACACAGAGTCACGCTCATTCTGGGTCTTGTCGCCATGAATGGAGGTGGCGGTGTAACCTTCTGTGCGAATGATTTGTAATATTTCCTCGACCTTAAATGGAGAGATGGAGATGTACTAATTAGCTTTCAAATGGAAGAACATTGAATTACAAGGGCTAGGAGACTTTGGTGCCACCTGGGTTTTAATTTCACACAAACATTAAGCTTTGTGCATTGAATACTCTGGTGGCAAGTTGTTTATCAGTGAAAATTCCACAGGAGGAGAGAGAGGAGCATCAAATGCAATGACAGAAAAGCAGGAAAGATTCAAGTAATGGGAGACTTTGCAAAGGCCTCGTTAAGTCAACTTTAAGGGGAATGTAATGTGAAGATAGACAGCCTGTAGCTTTGGCAGGAGTCAAGTTTTCAGTGGATAAACTTTCCTGAATCAAGATTAAGGTACAAATTCGATTCAGACAGACAGCGGTGTAATTTCAGAGACAAATGAATAATTTCAATGAATACAAATGAAGCAACACTCACTCTGATTTTGGTTTCTACGAAAATGATGATCTTGTGTCCATTGTTGGTCGCATTATTGATGGTGGGCGCAATCTCCTTGAGCAGACGGACCAAACGCTGCGGCTTCTCCATCTCTGAGCAGATTTCCACAATCTGGCGAATGTTGTGATTGGCTGACAGACTCATCGACCCAATGTTAATTTGGATGTAATCCCTTAGAAAATCACCAGCTAAGGCCTGCACCTCCTTCGGCCAGGTGGCCGACCACATGACCACCTGTCGGTCCGGTCGAATCTGTTCGATAATCTTGCGTATTTGCGGCTCAAAGCCCATGTCCAGCATGCGGTCTGCCTCGTCCAGCACCAGGTAGGTGCATCTCTGCAGGTTTGTATTCCGATTCTCTAGGAAATCAATTAGACGGCCGGGTGTGGCAATGATCACCTCAACGCCGCGCTCCAAATCGCGGGCCTGCGGCACCTTGGACGAGCCGCCAAAGATGCATGTGTGGCGTATTTCGGGCTTGCACAGATGCCCATAATCCCGCACCACCGACTGAATCTGCTGGGCCAGCTCCCGTGTGGGTGCCAGCACCAGGGCAATGGGTCCCTCGCCGCGCATAATTGGTGGCTGCTTCGAAATGTGCACAATGGCCGGCAGCATGTAGGCCAGCGTCTTGCCGGAACCCGTCTGCGCGATGCCCACCAGATCGCGTCCGGAGAGGGCAATGGGCCAGCCCTGCGATTGGATGGCCGTGGGCTTGGTGAAACCCTGGCGCGTCATCTCGTCAATGACATGAGCGGGCAGGGAGCTCTCCTCGAAGCTGACCACCGGATGGGGCAGCTCCATGCCAGTCACAGTGATCTCCAGTTCGCTGCGGATATCGGCCACCTGCTGCTCGGACTTGGCCAATGTGTTGGGGTGAACGACGTAAAAGTCCTTTTCGAATGGCTCCAGGTTGCCCCAAATCGGTTTCACCAGATTCCGGCCCGGATTCTTGGCCTTCTCGCGCTGAATCTCGGCACGCTCCTCCTTGGACAGCATGCCCAAGGCGGCAGCATTGTAGCTATTGCTCTGGTAGCCGCCACCACCACCACCGCCGCCGCCGCCGTTGTGCGGCTTCTGATAGCGTTGTCCATAGCTGGGTGCCTTGCCCCGCGGACCGCCATAGCCACCGCCGCCGTTACCACCAGCACCGGCCGCTCCGCCACCGAGTCCATTGCCGGCAAAGGCCACGCCATTCTGCTGACGGTAGGGATTGCCGCCAGCACCGCCCGCTGCGCCCATGCCCAGGCCATTCTGGATACCGTAGGCCATCACGCCGTAGGGTTGGCCAAAGTGCATGCTACCGGCGGCACCGGCCGCTCCATTTATGGCCGCCGCTCCGCCGGCACCGGCAAAGTTATTGCGCGGATAAAAGGGACGCTCGTGGCGTGGTCCATTGCCGCCGCCTGCGCCTCCAGCGGCACCGTTGCCGTAATAGCCGCCCCCCGTGTGAGGCTGGACGCCACCGGCGTTGGGTGGATATGTTCCTGCATACATTGCTCTAAATCCTAGCTCCTGGCATCCATTGGAAGCAAGGAGAGCGAAGAGAAAACAATACAAAAAATGCAGTTAGTAAAGGCAGAGAAAATTCAGAAGAATACAAAAATACAAAAACACCGCACAGAAGCACACTGCGCGCACCCACACACCCACACACACACTCACACCCGCACAGACTTTGCACTTTTGTAACTGTTTTGCTCTCAGCGCCACTGTTACTATCGGGATTCGCTTTCGTTTGGTCGTTTTTACTCACCGTGTTGCCTGAAGAGTTAGAAAAAATAGAAATAGGAAAACGGCTTTACCGAACGGGAGGCAAGACTAGACTGAACTAATCAAGGGAAACGTGCCTGTCAGGGGGACTCGAGCTGGGGCCTCGGGATGACAGGCGAAGCAGGGCCAACCACCTATCCGCCACCCACCACCGAAAAAATCAATACAGCATCGCAGCGGCAGCGGCGCGCTGCACGAGCCGCCGCGGAGAGCGAGCGCTAAACGGAGCGATGGTGAATAAGAGAGAGAGAGAGACGCGCAAGAGTAGAGGGGGCGGGGGGCGGCAGCGCAAGAGCAAGCTCGGTGAGCGAACAGCGCGACAAAGAGAAACAAACGCAGCACAGCGCACACACAAAAAAAAAAAATAAAGAAAAAAAAAACGAAAAAAAAGTGCATTGCATTTTCACGCCTCACCTCGATTCCACACACTTACCTTTTCCTGTTGGACTGTGTAGTTTTACGATTTCTGTATTAATGCGCTGCAATTGACATTGGCCTGCAGCTTTTTGCAGCCTATTTCGATTTTTTCCTGCCTCCTATTTAAGTCCTGTTTCGTTTAGTTATGTTTTGCTCCGCTCTCTTTTCGTCACGCTCACGCCTCTTCGCTAATGGTAATTGATTGCAATTACTGTTGCGTTCGCTTACCACGGGAAACTAACTGTAAAGCTAACTAAAGGTGTACTTGGTTAAACACTAGGAGCTCGTTAACTAATCCTAATTCTTGTATTTTAGATTTGTACAACAAAAAAAAAACGCGTTTGTAGCAGCAAGTTGTGTGTGGTGAACGGTGTGACCGTGGCCCGGTCTTTTAAATATGCCAACGGGGGATTTTGCGAAATGTGCCGAACTGAAATGTCCGTCAAGTTCGCGTCGAAATGGAACGATGGAGGGGTTTCTTTATTTTCAATTTATTTCGTCAATAAAAAACGAAATCAAACAAAATGAAGTTTAATTGAATGTTGTTTTACTTTGGGTTTGATTAGATATTTGAGAACTACAGGTATCTTAAATATCCATTGAAAAAACGATGCCCCATACAGAGATTGTACCAACAAGCAAAGCACGCCAGGCTTTAGGACCTTATTTCAAGTATTACTCCAGCAAACTAAATTAATTATGTGGGGTAGTAAGGCTCCAAAGGAGGTCTTATTCCCTAATAGATGGGGAAATAACAAATGAACCGGGAAGTCTATAGGCGATGGGGTAACACTATTCAAGCTGAGCGCCTCCCTAGTGTGACCAGGTGACGACCGCGTATAAACATCACTTATCCACACACCACCGTCTTCAACAAAGTACTTTCGCCCGCTTTTTTATATATTTGACAAAAACGTAAACAAATTAAAGTATTAGGACTTATGGAAAAGGTAGAGGCGGTGTACGTGCCCAACGTGGACGCCTACCGGCGGTTGCTGAACAAGACGGTGTCCCAGCTGCTGCAGGACAAGGGCGCCGGCCAGGCGAGCAACCAGTGCCTGGAGACGCTCACCCAAATGCTGCAAGCGCGTAAGTCTAAATAAATAAATACCCAGTTAGTACTCTGTAGCGATTAATGGGTATTCTTACCTTTGCAGTTATCGTGGAGATTGGCAACTCGGCGCACAACTACTGCGAGCTGAGCGGACGCACAATGCCCACCGTGGGCGATGTGAGTTTGGCCCTCATTAACATGGGCATCACGATCAGCAGCCTGGATCCGTACATGCGGAGGGAGGCCCATGCACCGATACCCCTGCCAGCGCAACAGACGCAGCAGCGCCAGCTAAGTCTGCTCCAAGCTGGCAGCAAATCCTCTCATCCGCACTACGTGCCCAGCTACTTCCCGTCGATGCCGGATCCGCATGCCTACATACGAACGCCCACGCACAAGCAGCCAGTGACGGAGTATGAGGCGATCCGGGAGAAGGCCGCCTGCCAGAAGCGGGACATCGAGAAGGCGCTCACCAAGTTCCTGTGCAAGACCACGGAGACGAACAACCTCTTTCCCACCGAGGACAACATGTTTCCCCGTGAGTGCCTGGTCACACTCAATATATTTTATATTTTATTTATATTGCATGCATTTTCTATTTATTTAGTGATTGCCTGCAAGCCCGCTTATCCGCCCTACGCTGCCGCCTTGAATCCCACGGATCAGGTATTTGATTTTGAGGAACTGGAGTACCATTACCTGGTGGCCAATCGCACAGAAGATGCGCCGAGTAAAGGTGGGTTTATGCCTCTCCCAAAATACCCTCAATTTATTCTCAAATACTCTAAATTTTTAGAAGATGGCGAGGAGGGCGACAGCGACAATGAAGAGCTGGACGGCGACAAGTCCAAGGAGGAGAAGCCCGAGCTGGAGATTAAGCCCAATTCCACCACAAACAAGGCAATACTGGAGAATCCCAATATAGACAATCCCTATTTGCGAGCCGCCACATTGCCCAAGCGATCCAAGACCGGACCAGCGCCTGGAATCATGTCTGGTAGGAATCTGGCCACTGCGGCGCCCACGATACCCACGCCTTCTACCTTGGATATAACCAAGAGTAGCGTCTAGATTTAGTAATTTAACCATAGTCCAAGTTTTATATAAATGAAGAAACAAATTGAATGAGGGAGAGGTTATTCTTTTTCGCAGGTCTAAGGTCAAGATATCTGAAAGGGCGGCAGGTTAACTGAATCCGTACAGAGCCCTCGTTGATATATATAATACCTCGCTTCATCAATCATTGTTTTTGCAGTCTTTATAGATTGTTTTCATTATTTATCATTTCTTTCTTCATTATTTTATTGCCTAACAATTTAAGCTTCCTTTAAAAACTCTTATCCTGAACTGGAATCTTGATTTGTTTATATCTATAATATATTTTATTACTTATATATAGTAGAGTTCCAAATTTAAATGTTTTTGCAGTCTTTATAGATTATTGTCATTACTTTATTGCCTATCAGTTTTAGCTTCCTTTAATTACTTTAATCCTGACCTGGAATCTTTATTTGTTTATTTCTATAATATATTTTATTATTTATATATAGTGGAGGTCTACATTTAATTGTTCTTGCAGTCTTTATAGATTATTTTCATTATTTCTTCGTTATTTTATTGCCTAACAATTTTAGCTTCCTTTAATAACTTTTATCCTGAACTGGAAACTTTATTTGCTTATATCTATAATATATTTTATTATTTGTTTATAGTGGAGGTCTACATTTTATTGTTCTTGCAGTCTTTATAGATTATTTTCATTATTTTCATTATTGCCTATCAATTTTAGCTTCCTTTAAAAACTTGTATACTGAATTAGGAACTTCTTTTGTAGATCTATATATTATTTGTTTTATTACGAATATTAAACTAACACTTTCTTTCAGCTACATTTCTGAATATTTATCCCTTTATGCAAGTTTCCTACAAGTAGGTAAGCAAATGTATAAATTGGGGCCACATAAAGATGGCAAAAGCTTGTTCCACTACCAGAAACGTTGTGCATTTCATTAATTAATTTAATTAACTTTAAAAATTCTTAGCATATCATTCGGTTAACAAGTGAAACTTGTGACAACATCCAGAAGCTGCTTAATTGAAAGCCTTTTATGCTCCTGCACACTTACCACAAACAGGATGCTGACTTAAAAGCGAAGCAATTAAACGTTGTGAAGGTATTGTCCCTTCATATTAGCATCAATTAGGGTCGCAGTGCATTTTACCAACTTTGCTATAACAAATTAAATGAGAAGCATCCGGCCTTTGGCCTTTGCCTTTGGCTAAAACTTCTGCCCCCACACATTGCTGACATTCACCGCCGAAACAATAAAAACAACTCTGCACGAGCCAATTATGAGATGCAAAAATATTTGCTGTCCAAGCGTATTAGCCTCAATTAGATGCATATGGCGCTTTCATATTTTTGATAAATTGGATTAAATGTGCATGGATGGCATGGAAGTGGAGCAGCATCCTTGCATTGGGATTATTACGATGCTCAACCCATAAGCCGCTAAGTTTCAAGTGGGCGTCGCTTCTGTCCATACGGAATGGATGCATTCATTGCGAAATCCTTTTTAATGAACTCCAATTGAATACAGCTGTAAGCGTGGATTTCTGATTATAATTTGATTATTGTCCATAATATTTGACATGTCCAAATGCATGCGGTAATGTATTTTACTTTAACTGCGTGGTGCTCGTCGATGCCGAAAGGTATGCACCGTTTTCAATGGTTAAGAAATGAGAATTTTGTCCATAAAGTCTTGGAGAAAGAGAGGCAGATTTCTTGTGTCAAGAACAAGATAGTATATTATGTCTAAAGCCAGGAATTTTGGTTATTAGTCTCCTGCAGATTTTAGTTAATTTCTTGTTATTCAAACATTTGTAGAAACATGGTATTCTTTTCTATTTCGAAATGGTGGGAATGGAACACAGAGGCCAAGTGGCTTGTGGTGGCAGTTAAGCAGGATCACTTATCGATAACCGGAAAAGGATTCCAAAAATCGATTACTTGCCTTAGAAACATAAAAATTAACTTGCATTTTCATTTTTTCACACAGAAAATTAAGTTTTCAAAATGAATCAAACGAGTCCTTGGCCAGGTATCTGATTGTCGAATATATAAATATACTTGTGAGACTTCGCTCCACCCCAAAAGTATGGCCTTTGGTTTGCGTAATTAGAATCGCAGTCATTCGAACGGAAGTTAATGCAGCCCTTTCACAAATGCAATGATGCGAAATAAATATATTATCAGGGAAATCTAAAGCGAAAGGTGCAAACAAATATAATAATATGCTAATTTTAATTTGTATTTCCACGAAGCTCGTTCAAGCTTAAAATATTTGTTTGTGTAAAGTTTAATACCACCAAGAAACCAAATATTTCCCATAAAAAATGAGATATGTAGCTTTTACCTACCTAGTCAATTCTTTCAGCAAAGAATTAAACCTTAATTAATTAATTAATTTTGGAATGAGTTTGAGTGTGCCGAGCGTGTTGTTGTGTGCAAATAATGGAATGCCGGAAGAGCGTTAGAGTTAGATATTAGACATATAGAAAGAATGTGCGAGACTCTGCTGATTGTTTCTTTTTTTTTGTAATTTAATTTAATTTACATTAAAAAATATAATTTGTAAATAATGAAATATAATCAATAATTCATCAAGGTGTTCAGATGTTTGGCTGTTGTTTGAATCGTTGATCTGAATTATTTGTAGCAGTTGAGTTTGAGTTTTTGAGTCTGAGTCTGAGTTTGATTTTGATTCTTTGAGTTGATTTATTTGTTGTTGCTGTTGCTGTTGTTGTTTATTGACTTCATTTCTGTTCAAAATCCATTGTGACACATATATATTGGCGAGATATATACATGCATATATATTTGTAGATATATATTGTATTAATAGATTGATATAAATGGTATTGCTTCAGATAATTGTTGTAAATAATTTCAATTATTGTTTAGGGCGGGAGTCACGGGTCAGTAGTGGACACTAGTGGACGTGTGGACACTTAAGCTTCGGCCTCAACCTCCTCCTTCACCTTGGCATCGCCGGGCTTGCCCTTGGACCAGTCGGGTTTCTTCTGCTCATTCGGGTCGTCGGTTACAGCATAGTTGATCGGATTGTGGTGGCATAAACGAAGAAACGAGAAAATATAACGTAATTAGTAAGGGTATCGCACAGTCGGTGGCCACATACAACATCTGGATGCTCGGTGCCGGCACTAAAAACTACGTTGTGTCTGTGATCTACATTTACAAGTGACGAGAGTGCGTCGAAAAAAAAGAGTATTTTGTGGGTCAACTTGATGATCGTCTTTTAGATACGATTTCATTTATATTATTCATATAGATCGATCAAATTGACCATCAAAATATAGATATTTGTGTGTTTATGTGTGTGATATCAAAAACAGAGTGTGTGAGTGACTATTACTACTGACTAAAGACAGCTACAGATCGTAGAAAGGACAGATACGGATACGGATCAGTGTGCGACAAAAGAGATATAGTATATAGTATATATAGAGAGACATATAGAGAGCGGTTGCGGTGCACACGGGTGCTCAAGACAAACAGAAGGAATCTGGTTCTGGATCACACACTCAGGTTCTTACACTTTTTGGCTTGCTTTAGCACAGCGGCATCTTTTATCTTTTTCTAAAACGTCGCAGGAGAGATAGATATCAGATATAAAGATAGGTGTCATGTTGTCTCGACGTCGATTAATATTATTTGCTGTTTGGACTCCCCTAGCGGCTAGACGTATCGAAACTTACCTCCTTCTCCTCCTCCTCCAGCGTGAACTCCTTCTTCTTCACCACCTTCAGCTGGTTGCGGAAGTTGAACTCAGCGGCCTTCTTCTGCAGCTTGGCGAATTTGTTTTCGTATTTGGAGACCTTCTTCAGGGCTGGCTTGACGCTGCATTGTTAACAAAGTTAGAAAAGTTCGATTAATAATCGCTGGCATATCAAAATCCTGAGCCTGTACTTACAACTTGCCGCGAAGATCGTTAACTTGGGCATTGAGATCGTTGATCTGCGTTGAGTGAGAGTTGGGAAGAGAAAGGATATGCGATTATTGAGAGTTCATTGATTGCTGGCAGTGGGTCGGTCTATAGACACATAATGCTACAGCTACGGCGGGCAACTATCAAAATCAAAATGCTGCATGAAGAAGTTTGGCTTCGGTTTTTCGATTTTTTTGCGGGCAAGCATGCAGGGGGGACACAGGAAACGGGATGCAGAGACATATTATGTAGTATATACGGGGATACGAAACTCTACCATCGATAATGCTAATGCTAATTAGTTACTAGTACTAACTACGATTACTACTAAGTACTAATAATACTACTGGTTACGTGCTGGCGTGCGAGAGAATGGTGAGTGAGTGCGTGCGTGCGTGCGAGCGAGCGAGCCAGCCATTCGAGCCAAGTTCTCTGTGGTCTAAAACTGCCTAGTGGGAGCGAGACGAGGATATTGGTAATTGCATTTGGATTGATTGATTGGTTCGGATTTCGTGGATTGGCGCTACTTTTTTTTTTTTTTTTGGGAATTTTCAGCTCGCGCCTCTCGTCGATTGAACAGCATAACATCCAAATGTCGATTGCTTTTGCTTTAATGCTTTACTTATTTGTAGTTTTATAGAGAGTATTGTTTCGTTTATACATATATACACTAGACAGAGACAGAGACAGAGACGGAGAGTCAGAGTGAGACAGCGACAGAGTGATAGAGAGGGGGCGTGAGAGTCAGAGTCGGATTCGGATTTGGAGTGGCTGAGACAGATCGAGCGACGTTGGCCTGACACTGCAACTGGAATGGAAATGGAAACGTAGACTGGAACTGAAACAGAAACGGAAGCTGAGACTGATACCCAAATTGGGCGACTGGTGGGGTACTGACTGAGGTACTGCTTATTGTGATCGTTATTGTAATCGCTATCGCTATCGTTATCGAAGCGCTAATAACCAGGCCTCCTCTGCTTGCTCCCCTTCGTTTTTTTTTGTTTTGTGTTGCATTTCCTGCTCTGTTTTTTTCTTGTATTTTCTTAGCTGTGCTTGTTTCTCTTTCTTTCGATTTGTTTGTTCGCCTGCGCACGCAGATACTTGGCGGGTAATCGTGTAACGGTATTCGGTATCGGTAATCGGTATCGGTATATCACGTTTAGTAGGCTAGCATTAAGTGGTTTTCAATCGAGAAGTAATCGACGCTTGGCTTTTATGCTTTTCAACTTTGGAATTCGGTTCTTCTTTGCTTTGCTTTTCTTTTTTGATATTTGTTTATAGTTTCTTTTCTTTTCTTTTGTTTTTGGCGGCTTTTCGCGGACAGGAGAGTAATAGATACGAAAAACACAGAAAAAGAGTGACAGAAAAACAGAGAGAGATAGACAGAGTGTGAGCGGCAATGAGAACAATTTACATAAGACATTATTTACAATGAAGTGCGGGGGAACAGACTTGGTGGCAGGACGGAGAGGGCAGTAGAGGGCGTGGCAGTTCGGGATTGGGATTCTTGGCTGCTTTTGCTGCTTTGTCGGTCGTTTCGGTGTTTTTTATTTTGTATTTTTGTGTGTTTATTTTATTTGGTTTGTTGGTGTGTATTTTTTTTGTGCTGCTGCATGCAAAGTGTCGCGTGCGTGCGTGCATTGCTTTGCGAATCGTGTTCAGTGTAACTGTGAGCGTGACTGTACTTTTTTTTTACTTGTGCTGTGGTTCTAGTGTGCTCGGGTGCTTGGTGTACTTGTGCTTGTAGTGGTTTAATTGTAATTGTGTTGTGGATCGGACGCACAGACTAAAGTGCAGTTGAATAGTAGTGGCTGTAACGCGACGACAGCGGCACAAACAAATTGTTGGTTACAGTTAGAGAAAAAAAGAGAAGTAACACACACACAAAACAAAGTTCACAAATGGTGCAACAAACTATGTAGTTATCTTGCTGTTGTTGTAGTTGTGCAATTTACTAATACTACATTGCTGTTTTCTGTTCTTGTTTTTGTCTTAATGCGTTTATCGTTTATCGCTTATCGCATATTGTATATCGTTTTTCTTGTTTCAAGGGAGAGAGAGGGGTGCACTGAGAGGGGTTGTGACTGATGAGCGTACTTGGATTGCCAGCTTAATTGAACAATTTGAAATGAAAGGAGGGGAGTGGCGGTGCCAGTGACTTGTGTTTTCGTGCTTGTGTGCGCTTGGGAGCAGACTTGACCTCACTTCATGTTCGGACATATTCTCACTGAGCCTACGTGCCAAGTGGCACGGCATCTGGGCCGGAAATGCGTTTAGTGGTCAATAGATTCGATAACGATTTGTTGGCAATCCTCGCGTTCTCAGCGATCACTTTGTGCTGATTCGTATTTCCGTCTTCTGAGTCTATTGGCTTTCAACGTGAGTAACAGCGGCGATAGAAACTCGAACACGGAATTAAAATTGAAATCGAAATTGAAGTCGAACAGGGAGTAGTACGAATAAATAGTCACAATAGTGCACCCACTGACACCCACATACATACATATATGCTTCTGTATATACACATACATATCCAGGCGCTGGGGCGCAAGAGGTTTTTATTTGTTTTTTGTTTTTGTTTTTCTTTTTTTTTGTGAAACAGTCAAGTAAAACAGATATAAACTAAGAGACATGTTTTGATGCGCATTCAACAAGTAAGAAAGAAACAACGGAACTGAACGGAACGGAAACGGAAACGAACATGATACTAGAACTCAAATGAATACTTTAGAAAATCGATTCAATTTTTAGTTTTGATACAATTTTGTTGCATGTTGCATTCTGTCTTTGGGTGAGTTTTGTTGGTTGGTTGGTTGTTCTTTTGTATTCAGAGTTTTTGACATTGATTGATTGGTTGAGAACGAGAATTGAACGTTTAAATTGAAATTGTTGCAGTACCTCCCAGTCTTTTTTCCTGACTTCGTATTCCAGATCCCATTTCTGGCCTTCACAAATATACATACGCTCGTAATACTCTTCGCAAATCTCTTGCAATTCGCCTGCAAAAACATTTTATTTTTTCGGGATTTGGTTTTGATTTATTTTTTTGGTTTGTTTGGTTTTCTTGTAAATATATATATATATATATTTTTATTTAATTTGGTTTGCTTATATCGGCGATCGACGTTTTTGGTAAAAAGTTCTAAATCTAGGTATGACTAAAAGTAGTTATGATTGGCATTTACTGTTTATAGAGTTTTCTTTTGGTTTATCACAAATAATGGTTATCGATATATATCTTATCGTTTGTTGTTTCGCAGCTTCATTAGATGTTATGTGTTCGATGAGTTTTCAATTCTTCGATTTTCGCTTGGTTTTTTTTGTTTCTGTTCTGATTCGAAATTGGGGAACGGAACACCTCGGAGCGGAACGGAACGGAACAGAGCGAGACGGAATGAAACGGATGCGATCGTTACGGTGTACGTTATTGTCTCCATTTTTCGAGTCCTTATAATTCGGGTTTAGTTCAAAGTGACAATTAGTCAAAGGTTGTCCTTAGACAGTCCTACAAGCTTCCATTTCGGCGGACCGAAGAAGTGGCTTGGGGGTGACGGCGGCAACGGGGAAACAGTGCCTGGGATCAGTCCGTTTCCGGACGGATAGATGTATGTACACGCCCAGACGGTACAGTTTCCTCCGACGCCGCCGCCAATCTTTTTGAAGCACTCGCCGATGCGAGAAGATCTCTCTGATATTTTGTTTTTTTTTTCTGTAGTTTAGCGCAGTTAAAACAATATCAAAATTAGGTAAAACGAACAGAAGTATCGCAGTAAAAAACTAAAAATATGATTAGGAAATATTTAGAAATGAAATCAAGTAATTAAATATCAAGGGCATAATCGTAAAGTAAAGTTATGATTAATAATCGATTTATATAATATCTTATATTGTTTTTTTTTTGTTTTGTTTTTTTTTTTGGCTTGATAAGAAAGAAAGAAAAAAACATTCGATTTTGGTTTCTTTTTTTTGTTTTCGTAATCGGTTTTTGTTTTTTATATTTTGGGTGCATGGGCAAACTTGTTTGTAAATCTTTTGGGGAATTTACCTCTTGGGCCTTGACTTTCTGCACGTGTTCTAAATCAAACTTATCGCCCTCCAAATTGTAAAGGCGTTGCCAATATTGTTTGCATATTGTTTGCAGTTCGGCTGCGGTAAAACGTAACGCCGCGTTGGCGTGACGTGATTGAGAAGACGTAACGACAAAGTTTGTTTCGGTTTTAATGTGCGAGTGTCGGTTGTGCGTGTTCGTATGTTGCGTGTGTGTGTGTGGTTGTGTGTGTCGGGTACGGACCAAAGAAGAGAGAGAGATATAGATTCAGATAGAGAGTGAAAGAAAGTAAGAGAGAGTGAGTAAGTGATAGACAGAGAGGGTGGGGAAAAAGA
>JAEIIH010002255.1:0-22909 GCA_018904745.1 Drosophila orosa
CATTTAAGTGGCCTCCTAAAGCGCGTTCTCACTTAGTTAGTCCTACAAGGTTCTACTTAAGACCTTATAATAATAAGACTTATACATTTAAGTGGCCTCCTAAAGCGCATTCTCACTTTCTGGCTTTTAAATAAACTTTTAATGATAGTCTTTAGCCAAAATGTAAGATTCGAGTCTAATAAAATCGTGTGGTCAGTCAAATAAATCGTATGTCGTTACTTATCTTATAACTCTTAATGTCTTTGACTCTACACATCTTATTATTACAAACTCTTTGCTATTTAGTAGTTAGTTAATCACCCTTTCTCTCACCTTCCGTCATATTCTGCAGCATTTCATTGCTCTTAATCAAATCCATGGACATCAGTAGGTAGTCTTTCTTCTCTTGCAAGTTGAGTGCATCTTTGCGCAGCTTCTCCACCCGTGCATCCAGCTGATCCAGTATATTGACAAACCTGCAAATGAAACACGCACTGATTAGTCAGAGAACAAAGCTATTATGTTTATGATTATTACCTCTCGCTGGCATTATATGGTCTGTTGTCACATCATGGCGGTTAAGTGTGGTGTTAAGAGTCATGGAACGAAAGACAAGCAATGTTAGATGGTTAGATTCGGGCTCTTCGACGACTGTCCACTTATACGAGGCTACGTAAAATTATAAACAGAATCGAGGTCTACGAAACGTGGCGCTCGCACAACGCTCTTAACATTTCTATTGTGTGTGTTGTGTGGGCGTCCGTTAGCAGATAGTTTTTTTTTGGAAGCTATCACCATTATTGATTTGTTATTGGAACAAAAAAAAAAGAAATCGAATGAAGAAATAAAATAGTAATAGCTAAGAAATTATAGGTTGTGCTCTCGCTACGTTGATTTGTTTTCTTATGTTTCATTTTTTTGGTTTTATGTAGGTTTGATTGGATTGAATAACAACCTGTCCAAGGCTCTACTATCGTCGACCAGTCCATAGGAGCTGCTGTTGGCGCTACTGCTGCCGCCACTTCCACCAATCGCTCCTCCTCCTGGTGCGGATGAGGAGGTGGCCATGGCGCCAGCACGGAGATCTTGCAAATAATCGAAATTCATTGACGACTCCGAATGGTAGGCACTGGGCGAGATCTGATGCTGATGCTGATGATGATGATGATAGTGGTGATGATTGTCGCGGTGGTGATGACTGTCGCTGTTGTGCTGCGCTAATGGCGCATCAACTTCCATATCCTGCGGCTCCAGATCCTCCAGAGTGATTTGGCCAATTTCCGGCTGATGGTGTGTGTTTTTATTGCCCGCCCTGAATCGACGGCTGCCTACTGCTTAATGCTTTTCGTTTTCGTTTTCTTTTTTTTTTGTTTGTTATTTCTCGCTGCTGCTGCTGCTGCTGCTGCTGGCTACCTTTTTTTGGAATGTCTTTAAGCTTTTTTTCGAAGTGGGTGTCGTAGCGGAGAAGCAGTGTGTGATATTATTTTACTTTTGGTTGTTGCTTTTATTTGTTTAACTCTTGATTCTGTTTCATTTTTTTTGTTTATTTCTTTCACATTGCGACCACACACACACGCACGCGTAGGCAAGCAGGCTGCAAGAAGATAGAGAGGGGGGAGCGTGAATGCGGATAAATTCAATTACCTATCTTCGGCCTGTGCGTCCAACCAGGAGACACAATAGCCATCGTTGGACTCGGGAGACTCGTCCTCCTCCTCCTCTTCGTCTGGGAAGCGGGGAAGCCCCGTGGGCGGTTGTCGCGGCGGTGGCGTCGGTGGTGCGTCCTCCTCGCAGCGGCGTCGCTTGCCGAATATACTGCGTAAATTCTCAAACATTTGGACCAATTCTCGAGAAGATTCCAGTCACTTCTGACCTGACCAACTGCTGTTTTTTCAGGTCTTTGGCCCCTGCTGAAGTCTGTAAGAGATCGTTGGTTGGTTGCATAGATTACCTGCCGCCTTGGGACGTGAACCTCGGAGTTTAACTTGCCCTGAGACCGAAACACACAAAAAAAATTTATTGTTTTGAGTTTTTTTTGGGGTCTGGGGGTTTGAGTGGTGACAGAAAATTCGATATTCTTATATTATTCACTTTCGTAGAGATGGACAAACATAGATAGTCGCACCTGGATAGCAGTAAATATTTTTATAACGGTTGAAAAAGGTAAAACTACAAGAATTGGTTAAATATAATAAAATATTTATATTAAATATTTAACAATTACCGCAAATAAAAGGAAAAACGCAGAGATAAGACATATATCTATGAATTTTTACTTGTACTCTGCTAAACTATCGTTATTTTGAATAAAGTCGATTAGTAAGGCCGTATGACTTGCCTACCGATACCGATAGACGCCAGTGTGTACACAATTTAGAGTAAGAAATAAATACATATTTGAAAAGTGCCGCCAACATTTAAGTTTCTCAGTAATAAATGTAGGAATATAATTTCTATTTTATTAACGGCGTCAAATCACGCACACACAACGCCGTGCGTGACCATTGGCAACTTTTTGTGGCAATGTCAAAGAAATAATAAAAGGGACACTGCTGCAGGCTGGCATGACCCTTTACGCAGTAAATGAAGAATTCGCAGCGGTGCATGTGTGGAAACAAGTGCTGACCGTAGGCTGGGCAATGGATGAGATCACTCGAAATGGCACCGCCTGGGCCAAAGTTTGAGTTACCATTGGATGGCCTCTGTTCCACCTGCTCCTCCTGGGCCCCCAACGTGCACTGAGCTCTTTCCGGAATATCGCATTTGGCGGTCATCGCATTCCAGTGCAACTGCGAGCTGCACTCCTGCAGTATGGCCTGGCCGTAGTAGCAAATATAATATTTGCTGCAGCTGCTCGAGCTTCCAACATAAACAATCCGATCGCTGGACTGTTGTTGCTGCGTTTGTGTAGCAGCACAATAGGTGGAGGCATCCGTGACCATGTTGTTAAGATCATTGTCATCATCAGTTGTACCTCCGTCAACGGACGGAGTGCCATTGGTTGTGCCATTCCGGCATCTCACATTGCCAGCAGTGTCACAAAGTCGGCTCTCGGAGTTAAACAGCATTGTGGGTGGGCAAGAGGCCAGCACAGCATCGCCATTCTCCACGCACAGGTAAAACATGTGACAATCCTCCAGATGCTCCACAAATTCACCCACCAAATGATTGGCACAAAAGTTGCCGCCGCTCTGGCGGATGGTCACTGAATTTGTGGGCTTTAGGAGCCGCCAGTCTCCTTTTTGCGCCAATGTTGAGGCCAGAAGGCAGCTCATCATGAAACAGAATGCTAAAAAGAAAGGAAAGCCTTTTAATATTGTTACTACCTTAAATATTACTTAATTCCCACCTTTATTATATAGCTTCATCGTGGTTTATTCGTATGTCAGACTCCCATAAAGCGCAGTTTTATTCTAATTTCGTAATGCCTGAAGAACTTGGCATATATGCCATAAAAACCAACATTCAGTATCAGAAAATTAACATTTTCAAATGCTTGTAAGCGGAGTTGATAACGCACCATGCTTATTTTGTTTTTGCCAAAAAAAAAAGAACTTGGTTACCACGATAAAATATCTCATTTTGGCACTAAACTACATCTCTAATGCTGCCTGGAGCTTTTAATTTGAAATTGTGGCGAAGAGTGAGAGCAGAGATTAGCCTAGAAAGATATTTCATATTAAGATAAGTAAGTAAGTGTCCTTGTAAGAAAAAAAGTATATCATATCGGTCATAGAGTTTCATTTCCTATTGAAATAGTTGAAGGTTCTAACAACTATTACTTTTTTTTTGGCAAGATGTTTTGGTTGAAGGTTCTAGTAACTATTTTTGGCAGAGATGTTTTGGTTCCAAGGTTGCTATCTTTTTGCAAAAGAAATGAACGTAATGTTATGAATCACAAAAAACTTGTGATAAAGTTCAGAATGATTCAAGGTTGAATGGGTCCTAGGAGAGGTAATAGAGGAATTTTTGATGTATTGCTCATTAGAAAATATTGCAAGCTGAAGCAATTTAATAAATCGGAAAAGGATCTAGGATTATATCATAGAATTCAGTATGAATATCGCCTTTCCTTTCTTATTTCTTGTTATGTAAATTAAGTATTTGAGGAATGATCTCATTTCAGCATTTGGCAAGCCAAAATAGTCCTCAAAACTAGGCTAAATCTTATCCTCATATCTACACATAGAAAATTACGCTTTATAATTTTTAGGAGCAACCCTCCGTTTATTATTTTATGCACCCAACATCTGGTTTAAATAATATTCTGTACATTTTCAAGTAATATTTATAGTCTCTGTAATTATAATTATCTTTATTATAATTTCATTTGCATTTGCACTTTGTTATAGCATTTAGCCTGACTTAGCGTTACACAGGATCGCTTCTCGTAATCCCATCCATAGAAGAAAGGGCACTGCTGAACTATCAAATACCCAAGACGACACTGATAAAAGTAATTACAATTATCCGAATGGGGATAGACATCGATGGTGTGACGTTTGCATTGCTCTCTGGGATTTGATGTCAGCGTCTGCAAACATTTATTAACATTAATAGGTTTATAATCAACATAATTCTCCAAGTAACCCACCAAGCATTTGACATTTTCCGGATGATCGCATTTGCCAGTGCGGGAATTAAAATGCAAACTGGCAGCACAGCTCATGGGTAGCGATTCGCCACGATAACAAATATGATAATCAGAGCAGGAGTTTTGATTTGGTAATAATACAATACGGCTTTGATTATCCAGTTGTGGACACATATTGGCCACAATAACGTCTATACTGGGCGTTATTATTGTCGATGGAGTGATTTCTGTCGCATTACTTGATGGACGCACTGTGACAATTACCGATGTGGGAGCCAAGGTGGAGTTAACCACTGCAGAAGTTGAAGGAGGATCACCGGAAGCATCAGAAACTTCGGGAACAACTTCCGTAGAGTTGTTGACATTATTATTATTGTCTGTTAATGGCAGTCCCGTGCGGCAATCAATATCTCCCATTGGCTCACACATTTCCATATCGGCGCTAAAGTATTCGCCGTCCTCACATTCACCATCGTATGATTCATCGCCATTGCAGAAAATGTAATGGGCGCAGCTCTGTGGTGAGGCAATGAATGCCAAGTTAAGCCCATCATTGCATTCCTCAAAGACATCTGCAAGGCAGAGGCCCAGGAATAGAAAGGGTACAAGTAAGGATCCAAAAACTGAGAGCATCTTCTCTGGCTCGATTCGAAAAGTAAACTGAATCGATAGAGTACAGAGCCTTTGACGTTTTCTTACCATCCAACTTCAGTTCGGTGGCTTTTATCAGAAATTAATTTGCTTAAGAACACGTTTCATTATCGACTTTATTACAGAGATACAAAAGATCAGAATTGATTACAAATGTAAGCCCGATGAGCGATACGGTTTCGTTGAAATACACTGTCCCTGAGTCACATCAAAATGAAAATTCTGCGGGCATTGCTGTAGTAGAAGGAAACCCGAAAGACACTGATAATAGTAATTGCTATTTGCTGGATACGGATAAACTCCGTTTTTGCCACTAGTCCTGCAGATCACATGGACATCGTTGCTCGGTGTGGTGTGAGGGATGGCTATACTTGATGTTGAAGTCGAAATAGTGGTGCTTATGGTTGTTATTAGAGGTTTAGGCTGTTCATCCTGTGTGGTGGATTTTTCCGTGGATGTGCTAGGAGGCAGCGGTCTTAAAGTTGTTACTTCCTTGGTTACCTCTGTAGTTATGTCTTCAATATAACACTCGACGGGCTCCCGACAATCCCCGTTGCAATAGTAAGAATCATCTCCATCACAATGAACAAACTCGCTGCAGTCCAAATTCGGGTTAGCCACTTTATTAATAATCACTCCTTTGCATTCTTCCAGGAAAACCGCCTGCACCTGGTGGAGGCCAGGCAACAGGCAGGCAAAGACAATCAATAGCTGCCACATATAGGTTTTCAACTGTCTCATCTTCCCGATCAGAGCCTTCTTTATAGGTGGTTCGTTTTTGCGATAAGACTCTCTCTTAATTCAGTTTATTTTCTAACCATAATGATTTTATTTGACATGACACAAGGGGCTTAATTAAAAGTTCTTTTTTTTTCTTTCGTTTGTTTCTTGTTTCCAGCTCTTTATTTCATTGTACAACTGACGCTGTTCCGTATGAGGCCACCGCATGCTCCAGATTCGGCATCAAATGCATATCCAAAGGGACATTGCTCCACCAGTAGAAAGCCATCCACGCAGTAGTAAAAATAGTTACAATTTTGTGGATAACTAAACCTTTTGGTTACACCTTGACGACACTCACGTCGCACATCCGAAGGTGAGGCGGTAGGTGAGGTCGATGGTGTCTCAGGTATTGTTGTTATATTGGGTGAAACCGTGGTTGTAGAAGTGGAAATGTCCAAATCAAGGCAAGTGAAATTAGCACTACAAGTCCTGTTGTCCGAGCAAAACATTGAGTCCTGGCCAGAGCAATTTATGTAGGCATAGCTACAGTTGGGACGAGTATTGTTTATAAATCCATTGCTATTATTACATTCTGTAATATTTAGACCATTGATACCGCAGGCGACGACTATAATAATGCCGTAAACGATCACGAGGTAGTCTAAGCGCAAAGATTTCTGCATTCTTGCTGTCTGTGTGGTGAGTGGAGCTGCGTGCTAAGCTTTTTATAGCTCAGCCCAAAAGGCAATCAAGGTTTTGTCTTATAAGTTATATTTAATTAAGAGGTCTCATGTTTCCACAATCTTGTAACTTATCAATAAATAAAGTCGTCTTATCAGCTAAATGTAGACAACTTCGCCGAAAAGCTGTGATGAGTTTTTTGGGAGTTTCCGGCCCTAAGTTCGTCGGGAGTTTCCGTAACATTTCGCCACATTTATCTGCACACAACTCCTTCGCTCAATGTCCCAGCCATAGTAGAAGGGGCACTGTTGCAGTGTCAAAAAGCCTTTGATGCAATAGTAAAAATAATTGCATTTATCCGGATGCGGAAAGAACTCGGTCATGTGGGGCAGGCACTTGTGATCCCGCGGATCTTCCAGCTGCAAAAAACATTCCGTATAATTACATAGATTGATGGGAAGCTTGCATTTCTAATTGAAAACCTACCGCACACTGAACGTTCTCCCGGCGATCGCACTGTCCGGTCAAAGCATTGAAATACAACTGATTCGTACAGTGCATTTCCATGGCATGTCCGTGATAGCATAGATAATAGTTGGTGCATGATTCGTTGCTGGCCATCATTATAACCTGACTGGGATCATCGCTGATGGGACATTTTGGCAATACAACCGGTGCAATATTAAGGAAATCCACTTCCGTAGGTGCCTCTGTCGGGGGTTCCGTTGGCTGTAGAGTAACTGGTGTCACAACCTCCTCCTCCTCTTCTTCGGGCTCGGGCTCAGGCTCGGCTAGTTCATCGACTTCGTCCAGAAAACACTGCACATTGGCAGCCACATCGCAGCCCCCAGTCTCAGCATCAAAGTATTCACCTTCATCGCAGTCGCCCTTCGATGAATCCTCTCCCTGGCAATACACATACGACTGACAGCTATCCCAGCTCTGGACAAATGTCTCCTCCTCAGCCCCGTCACACTCATCAAAGTGATCGGCACTTGAGGGCTGAATACTCCACAGGAGCAGAAAGCACAGGTAAATCAAATATTTGGACATTTTGTTGGTTACAGCTTGAAACTTCTACTGAGGCAACTCGCTTGTTTCACCATTATATTTATGCCCGAAAAAATCACAGCCACCGACATGCATTTCTTTTTAGTCTAATTGAATATCATTTTATCAAAGCGGAGGAGAAGACCTTCAAGATAACTCCAGACCGTGTGTGAGGTTCAATGTATTACAAAATATTCTGAATCACAGCATTCCTCCTCTCGGCCCTTTCAAGACTAGTATCTTCCATTATGTCATCATCGTTTTCTTGCAGAAGCGACATTACAGAGCGCTGGTCGATGGTTCCACTTATTATTTTGCTGAATGTGTTTACATAAGCCGCAAAACTTAAAAATTAATATTCAATATGCTCTCACATACACACAAAATACACTCACAGTGAGAAAAAGCGTCAAAAGCGTGAAAAAAGAGACAACGCAACAGAAATCATTGACCTCAACAACAAACGCCGCATTGGCCGTATTTTGTTTATGGATAGCCAAAAAGACGTACAGGCCAGGCAAGAAAATGTGTTGTTGTTGGATAAAAATAGACTCGACTTGAAGTTACCCTAAGGTTATTTGCTAAACAAATGTTAAGGGAAGCGATATGACTAGCCTTTCAGATGAGAAATCTATTTAATTTTGTTATTTAGAGACTATCTTTGGGTTTACTAATATTTATTTGAATACTTATATTTGTACCTAGCTTATGGTATTGTTGATTAATTATAGGGCTATCAAAAAGTGTTTCTTAATAGTAAAGTGATCGTAAACTTTAAAGAATATCTTTGGTAAACTAATATTTATTATAATGCTTATATATGTAAAGAGCTCAGGGTATTGTTGATTAGTTGGTAGGCAATAAAAAAGTGTTTCTTTTCTTATTTAATAATAAGTATTTCTTAAAAGAATTTCAAAAAGTATTTCCTAAGAATATTAATAGTATCATCTTACCTTTCTCTTAATTTAATTAAATAGCATGGCAACCTTTTAATATAACTTTTTGTCTCTTTAATCACTCGCATTAAATTGTGATATTATTATTTGTATATTCCTCAATAGTATAGTGATTGTAACCCCTTTTTTCTCTGTTTATGCAGAGTATTTACGCTTCGATTTGCCATTTCTTTTTTGAGTTCCTCTCCAGCTTTTGTTATGATATAAATCACACGAACCTGCGATTTGCCCGGGGTGTATTTCTTCTTTGGTATTCGTATTCCTTTCCATTATTTGCACCATCATGGCGGACACCATTGAGTGGATCGATGGACGATAGAATTTGCACAAAATCTAATTTATTGTCAAGCATTTCCAATAAGACGATAAGACAGAAATAAGCACTGGTCCCTGTCGGTCTATGTTGCTTAACTTTATCGTGCACCTGTAAGAGGAAAGAAAAATGAACAAATAAATATAAAAATAAAAAAAATAAAATCAACAAGAAGCACAGGTAGTAAAGTTCTCTCTTTCTGAAATTTCTGTTTAAACAAGTGCAAACGTAACCAATCTTTTGTTGTTGCCATACAGTCACAGTATTCTTTACTTTATTATAGCCCATTTCTTATAAGCGATATTTGCTTTAAATGCAATTGACAGATGGGTACAGGAACGGATGACGGGGAAAACATCGATCGAGCCAGAACAAAAGACTTGGCTCAATGCACATGACGAGGCGAGACGAAACGCTGACTCTGACGACGTTGTGGATTCAGTTGTAAAGACAACGACGGCGAAATGTCTGCGACGTTGCGTATGTTTACACACCGATACAAAAATGCTTCGATCGACGAATTGTAGGTATTTAATTTACAATCCCCACATGTACACACAATTATTTACCATCGTTAATGTTAATATCGCATTCGCCACCGTTTAAAAAAAAAAGAGATACATTTTCATAAAGTGACGATCGATGACACCATCTTTCTTCTCCACAAAAAAAAATGTCCTGAGGGAGACAATGAGATCATTTATTATTTTTAGAGACAAAAGTAAATGCGTATCTCGTATCTCTCAAGAGCAGGTACAGCGATGTTTTGCTGCTTTTGTCAAAATGTGATAATGATGAAACTAGGTCAGAAGAGTATTCTATAGCCTATTTTGCTGTCGCTTTCAGTCATGACTAAGTGAGGAATGTCTTAATGCAATTAACAACTTCTGCCCAGAGAGATCAATGTCCTTTGAAATATTTGTTGGTTTTTGCATTGGAAAGCCATCAATTTTGTTGTAAGCTAAAGCATGAGAGCATTCATATTTTTAGATGCCATGGCATGGCATATGTTTTTTTATGCATTTCGTATTTTTCCGAGGAACACACAGCTGCTTTTCTTTTTTGTTGTACAGCTAATAATAGTACAACATTAAACAAAGGAATTTTTGAATAAATAAAAAGCATATCAACTAGTACTCGAAAGAATAAAATTCAAATAATACCAACGTCTTTGTGGCAGATTTATTTAAGGCCAAATTGCATTTTAATGCTTCGAAGACATGCACGATTTATGCTAAAAATAATTCAAGATAAGGCAGCTCCGACCCCGCTGGGAATACTTAAAAAGGAAGGGACCCCAAGTCATTAGTTTACCCAAGTGATAAGCAGTCCTTTGTGTCCTGAAAAACGAAAATCCAATCCTTATCTGAATGCTAGACATGTGTGTGTTTGTGTTTTGAAGAAAGAACCCTACATTACATTCTAGGTTAAGATAGCATTTAAATTATCACTTTCCGAGTGAGTTCAACCTCCTCGGGAATTAAGGTTTTTATAGATTTACAATTACGAAACGAAAACATGTTAAGTTGCCAAAATATTTATGAAGCCTCTCTGTTGTTCTTTCGTTTCGTTTCTTTTGTCAGAAATGATAACAACAGGAATCCGCAATAACAAAAATTCATTCATACGGAGGGGGAAGTTATTAAATTATCTAATCACAAGTTTCTCTCTCTGCCATAATGCTAAATTATATTTTAAAAGAAATCTCAAGTAGCTCAGATTAAAATGTTAATGCAGATAAACAGGAACCGAGTGTCCAAGACTAAACAGACACTTTTAGTAGTACAACGTCTGAATTATATCTTTATTTTTCCAGTGAACACTCTCAACCTCAACCACAACTCACACACAACTCACTCACACACAACTTATTTCGATGTGATTCACAAATCAAATACAATATACAAAATAATAATAAGAGAGAGAGAAAAAAATGAAATGAAGGAAAAAAGATATACGAATAAGCGCGTCAGTGGCGAAAAATATTTGTGCCAGCCATAAGATACAAATGTATCTCTCTTTCTCCATATATACTATATAACTGTAAAAACCACTGAGCAGAGGCAGCCAGCAGCAGCAGCAGCACGATCTGGCAAAGAGAACCAAAGAGAGTCGTAAGAGTAGTCAGTAATTTCTGCCTCGCTAAATTAGGGGCGGTGTTTGGGGTACCTACGGAATATTGGGAATGGCCCGGCTTGGTTTGGCTTTACCCGGCACGGCACCAGAGGCTGTGGCTGTGGCTGTGACTGCGGCTGAGGCAGCAGCAGCGGCTATGCGGGTTCAAATGCGGCCAGCATGACGAATTATTACACACAGTGAAATTTAATGTACAATCCAAGCAGGCATTCACACACACACACACACACATCGGCCACTCACAATGCACATTGATGATGTTGTTGATGGGCTTATGATTCAAGTAGCAACGATATATACACATAAACTTTGCCATTTATCGGAAACAGAGAAACACTAGCCTTGCAAATTTACTAATAAGCCAAGAGCAGAGGCCTTTGAGCAGCGGAGGGCACCAGATCTAACGATTTGAGCAGCTGCCTTCAAAAAAAGATAACGGTTTGCACAGCTTGAGCAAATTGAGCCACGGCATGCCCATCCCTGCCTTTGAGCCTTGAAATTGATCATATTTCGTCAGAGAAGATTATTTTTATAACTTTTTCCCCAATTAGAAAGTGTAACAAACTGAAGACAATATCTTCTTGGGGAATGAAAGCCCAATGAGCTTCATATAATTCAGAGAAATTCTTTGCCTGAAACTGAAAGACTTTTAAAGGTTTTAAACCATGACAACCAGACATAATTTGCAAATTATCCAAAACGAAAGTGGGTGTGTTTCTTGTTTTTTATAAGCCTTAAAGTAATTCAAAATAAAAAATAATTTCAGAAATTGATTTTTGTGGAAAAAATACTCATTAGTTTTAGGTGTCCTACTTACTTATTTAGGACACCTTAGGTTTCAACCAAAACCTCTTAAAAAATCAATATACTCTAGCTTGTGGTAAGAGCATTCCTTATAATGATCCCCACTCTATCAGAGCTCATTGATCTGTGAGTCCCAGAGTACCGATGATATGTGTCCAAAGGGGATTTTCAATGCGATAATCAAACCGAAACCAAACCCGAACCCGTTTACCAAAATTTTACTATGTAAGCCTTATAGGGGATTTGTGTTTTTTACAATTTTTAAATAAATACAATCAAATTAAAATCACAGCAACAATAAAAACAAATAAATAACAAATTTTGTGGCCAAAAAGCTCTTCTCGGTGCGGGATACATGACATGCAAGGGGATCCGAGATCCGAGAGCTATGCCTCTCCATATGTATTACACAAGCGTTTTGTGAAAACATCGCCGTCGTCGTTGTCGTTGTCGTTGTCATCGTCTGACGCTGTATCTGTGTAGCTTTAAACCGGATCTTTGGTTTGAAAGTACATTCACTTTATGCCGTCGACGCTGACGCTGCGTTGCAGTAGCGACAATGGAGTCCAGGCACCAGGCACCAGGCACCAGCTTCCAATCCCCAATCCCAAAAACCCAACTCTGGCAAACAGCCTTCAAATGACTGAGCAAAAGGCGGCTTAAGCTCTCTCGGTATGGACTGCACATGTGCATAGTTCAAATAACTTGGTCAAGTTGACAAGATCAACAGAGCGCAAGACCACATAGCCAGAGCTAGGAGCCTACGAGCCAAGAGCCAAGAGCCAGAGCCAGAGCCATAGCCGAGTGTTACCAAGCGGCAGCCAGAGTGGTTGGGTCTGGTTGCAGAGCGGGGCTACCCCTTTCAGCCAGGCCAAATCAAATACTCGTCGTATCCACAAAAAAAAATCTATAATAAAAACAGGTTAACAAATGTGTTGCCGCAACAGCAGCAGCAGCGACGTCAGCGGCCGATCGGCGCGTCGGAAGAAACTTGTTTTCCTTTCCTATGCGACTCCGGGTCTTGAAGCCGACGTCAAAGCCGGCTTACGACGCCCGCTTACATTCACTTTACACAGGCCTCAAAGAGCGTGAAAGTTTCTCTAAGAGAACAGGTCTTGGCATACAGAGAGATAAGAGAGAGAGAGTTTGGATGCGAAGCCGGCAGCCCGCATGTTACAGAGTATCTCAGGGGTAGATTTGTGGTTAAGAACTATGGGAAAAATATACAAGAACGAGGTTTTTGATAGGAAAACTCTACAGCAGTTCTTAAAATATTATATTCCTACTTATTTCGTCAAGTCAATAATAATATTACCCATTAAGATACTTATAAGAGTTTTGTAGATATATTAAACTGCTACTTTAGAACTCCTAATGTATGCTATACTTTATTTTTAATTTTTTATATGAACTAACTGCGAGTATATCAGTACTAGACTCAAATTAATATACGGATTTAATAGCCATACGTTTCCTTAAACAATTTGTGCTGTATCAGTTTAAAGTTTCCTAGAATTTTCAATAGTATTCATAGTTCCAGGTTTTAGGGATCAGAATCAAATAACATTCTTCCAGTGAAAGTATCAATAATTCGAGCTTTATTCCCGTCAAAGTTCTGGCCTCTGTTGCCGGCATTCCGAAAAAGAGAGATGGGGAGCCTAAGCAACAGTTGTTGGGGGCAGAGCGAGCGAGAGACATTTTTCTCTTAACCCCCAAGGTGGGCCCCCCACAACACCGTGTGCGGCAGAGTGGGACGGAGAGCCGCCTCGGAGAGAGATAGATAGAGAGAGCTGAGCGGCGACGTCGGCAGCGTAGCGACGTCTCGATTTGCTCGTTCGTTCGCATTCACAAGAATTTCACCGACATTTAGTTTAGTACCGTTTTTGGCTGCAGTCGCACTACGGACAGTTTATTCTAATTGTGTGCTACCATCCCATACATATTATTGTTAAACGCTAACGATATTAACTACACATTTTAAACGCTATTATCCACGGGCCCCGAGCAAAGCCATTTTGAAAGCGGTTCACTCTTCCATTCAACACACAAACACACACACGAAACACATAATTTACACATAAAAAATTCAATTAAATCAATTGAAATCGCAATCAAGTCCCAAAACTAAATTACTAAATGGTAAACGTTGAAATCCAAAAATAAATAATAACTATTTTCTATGAAAATCGAGTGTTTCCGAATCGGGATAAAAAAAGAAAGAAGTTAAGTTAATAATTCAATTAATGTTAACGCCAAATATATAATCCGACAAGAAAGAGCGCATGCAACAAGTTAAATCCAGCCAAGCAGCCCAACCGGCCAACAGTTGTAAACCAAGTTAGATCCCCGTACACAGATACACCGCCCCAATACCATCACACGAACGAGCGCCCGGTATACACACACCACCACACACCGTACACTCACACACACGCAGACTATAACAATGTCAAGTGAAAACATTCTCTGGAAGCAACAGGTTTCCCCTTAATAAGTGTTATAAAGAAGCAACCAACAGTCATCACCCAGAACTGTTCGTTTGAAAGAAAAAAAAATCAAGTAAAGTAAAGTAAAGAGAGAGGTAGAAAGAGAGCGCGAGAATTAAAGCAAGAAGATAAAATACGAAAAAAGCCAGAGAAAAGAGAAAGAACGGGAGAGAGAGAGAGGAGCCAGGCACAATAAAATCATACGAAAATAATAGAATAATAAGCAAAAAATAAAAAGTAAAGAAAAGAAAAGCAGAGAAGACAGTTTTTAAGTGGGTTAAAATACATAGAAACAAAAACAACAACAACAAATTAGTGTGACTGCAATCCAAGTGGAACCGAGAATCAAACCAAAACCAAAAACCATCCCCAACCCAACCGCAAGATCCAACAGAAAAGAGAGTTCTTAGAGCGCGAAGAACACCTCCCAAGAACCATGGAATTCTACGATGGCGACCTCAAAGATATATGGGACTCCGACTTAGATCCGGTAAGTGTTTCCTCTCCAGCAAAAAAAACTCAAAACTCGTACCCAAGGCAGGCATGCTTGTCTCTATCAGGCAAGAACCATTGATACTTGATACTTGAGAGCTTTTATTACACCAGGTAATGCTAGATATGGAGCCTGGTACTCTATATGTGAAAGTTTGAACGCAATACGATAAGAAAATGTTCGTTAACATTAGAGATAGTAGCTAACGCACTGAAATGAGTGTGGAAATGACTTAACCATTCGACTAACCTCTTTGTGAACTCTGGAAACTGCACGATCTTTGACCAGACCTCACGATTATTAAGTCATTTTTGTTGTAATTTCTGTATGTGTCGTGTGTTGTGCTTCTAAGAAAACGAAATTGCATTTAAAAATCCAAAGAAAAACACTTTAATGACCCACATTAAGCTTATCAGTTTCGGGAGAGGAGGAAAAAACGTGAACTTACATACATATGTATATTCATGAGCTGAATTCCAAGTATGATGATCGATGTGAAATACAACAAACTAAGGCTTAGGTTCCCCCTCCTTTTAGCTAGTTTTCTTTTCTTTCTCTGCATATTAAGTAGATCGACAGTTTTATATGTATGCGATCACCTAAGAGTGCTGCCGTGCGATCACCAAAACTGGCCTACGATCAAACCTGTCCCAAGGCAGACTCATAAAAATGTCCGCTCACCGAACCACCAAGAGGAAAAAAAAGAATAGTGAAAAAGAAACCAAAATCTAATCGAATTGCCCTGCTACCACCACCAGACAGACATCAGAGAGGCCCCAAATAATATACAACACACCCAGAATCAAGCAGTTTCTTTTTTTTGTTTGGTTTTCTTGTCTTTGTGGAGGACGTTTCTAGAGCGCCGAGCCCAAAATGGCATTACCCAACCTTACCAAAAACTTTGCCAAAATATGATATGATATGATATGATATGATCTCTCTGAACCAAACCCAGACGTTCTCCTCTTTTTCAAAGGAAAATACAATTTTTAGTGTCTTTCTGTGTTCAAATATATCAATTTACATTGTTTTTTTCTTGTTTGTGATAAGAATTCTCCTTCAGTTCGGGAAGTATTTTCTGTTCGTAACTTAGAAGTTTCGCGCTGTCCCACACACACAGTTGTTTTCTGTTTTAGCGATAATGATAATTGGAGTTTTCCAAGAAATTAAAAGAAATTTATCATTAGCAAGCGATACTCTCGTATCACCCGCCCCCGCACACACTCATACGGGGGTACAACAAGCGTGAAATGTTTCAATATAATGAAATGTGTGCCCTGTTGAGCTTCGTTTTTGGAGTACTCTGCGTAGATGTAGATGTCGTAGTCGTAGTCGTCGTCGTCGTCGTCTATTGCTTATCGCTGCGGAAACAGTAATGAATACATGTCGTTCGTCCGTCCGCCCATCCCTGTCCGTCCGTTTGTCCGTTTGTCCGTTCGTCCATTGGTTTTACTTGTTCTTGCTGTTGTAGAGGAAGCACGAATACAAAAGAAGAATCTATTACGGCATGGACGGAGGAGGAGGACACATGCGGAGTTGATAAGCGGCCGCTATCAGCTGGTCTAAATGCAAAGTAATGACTTTGCTGCTGCTGCTGCTGCAAGTCAACAGTGTGTGGCCCGTCAGTGTCATTACTATTAGGAGATAATACACGACTCGACTAGTCGACTACCCGACTACCCGACTTGACAATGTAAACGTAGGGACGACAGAAATAGGCCCAATGCCCGGGAAAATGCGCGTGCAGTTTTTTTGTTGTTGTTTGTGTTGCGTTTTTCCCGCCGTAAGCGGTACAATGTACCCATAGCCGTACCCGTACCCGGGGCGTGCGCTCAATTACCTCATAAGTATCTCAAACGACTGCGTGTGTGTATTTTTCTCTATAATAAATGATGGGTTTTTAGGGCCGAGTCGCCAATTTGATACTCTTTAAACCCTAGGAAGTAAGATCAGGTTGAGAAATATCCTTTCATAGGTGTATTCAGTGTCTATAAAGCCCAATTTAATCACTATCTGATTTTCGCATTATTTTTAATAATATCAACTATCAAATACTAAAGCCCTCTTCGGGCATATATCAACAATCTTATCTTAAAGTATTTTGTAACCAGAAAAAAAAAACAAAGCAAAAAATAAACCTTCGCCCCAGATAAGACCTGAAATGCCCAATTTTGATTAGGCTAGCGCACCGTTTTTCCACTTAAACGGGGGGAAAAAAAATAAATAAATAATAATTATGATGCCATGGGATTTTTTTTATTTTTTGTTGTTGAAAATAAACCAAAACAAAAAACTAAAAATAATCTATAATCAATTTTAATAAAGAAGGAAGCCCAGGCAAAGGCAGGCAGGCGCCTCAATAAGGGTATAAAATTGGCCCATAAGGGGTTAGTCTGATAATGTCACGTGCTCTGCATTGCCGAGATTCCAATCATTGTTATCAAGCTGGAAAAAAAAAGAAATCCCCTTCCCTTTCATTCAGAGATCTTGCCTCTAGAGTGGTTCCCCTATCAGTTGAGAGCAATGAAGAGTTGACATAGCAGAATCATCATTGCCGGGCCCCGCGCACAATCTTTAAAGCTACAAACAAATACATACTATATATATATACGTTTTTCTATATGATAGATCGGGGGAATTCTGTGGAAATCGATTCGCAGGGAAAAACCAATAAGTATGATCGTGGGGTCATCCATTTAAGCTCTGATGGGTCTTTACCGAGAACAGCGATTCCATGGACTTTTGTCAAGGCAAACAAACAAACAGTTTCCAGTGCAAATATTATACATGTTTAAGTTTATATTTAACGACTTTCGATTCCTCTGGTCCAGCCTTGATAAGGAAATACTAAACATTTGCTGTCGAATGTCTGAACTTTCTGTTTAAATTTTCATATACAGACGATAAGAGACTGTGGCAGCACATGGAAACACAAAATGCTTAATTAGGCGGATTTAGAACTTAGCTAATCTTCTATATAGGCGAACTGGACTTACTTATACATTTCACAGTAAAGCCTGAAAGGGTTGACTTGAAAGAAAGGGAAACTCAAGAGGAAGTACTGAGAAGATTGGCTTAAAAAAACTTAAGCCAAAAAGCCTTGAAATCGTCGCATGGCTTACCTCGAAGTAGAAACTCTTGACGGAAGAGATTACCTTGGGTGAACTGCATTTCGCCTTCACAAAAGAATGCTGACCAAAGTAGAAAGATGGCGACTTTCCTAAACATACATATATTTATGTAAATATATACACATATATTATTATGGGCGAGAGAGTTCCGAATTATTGCAGCATTAACAATCAAATGAGAAGTCAGCAACTTTTTCCCACTTCCATCAACAGCAATTCTTCATATTCTTCTTCTTATTTCTACATTTCTAGAGCTCAGTTTTTGGTTTTTTGTGGGTTAACTTTCGCTTATATAAGCAGAAAAGGGCAGCACACAAGTTGGCAAGAACACCATAGGCCAAAGGGGGCGTGCATAATGGCATTAGCAATTTTCTTGTTGGCCAATTCGACTCACCGCATGGTCTTTGGGCCCAGTGTGACCAGTGCAATGCAGCGTGCAGTCTTTGAGGTTAGGTTGAAAGTATCTAACGGGCCCAATGCAAGACCCGCTACTTAAAATGCACACGAGAATACGCGCGGCAACAACAAGAAGCGGAAAACAGAAAGAAAAAAAAAAACGTGCTTGGCAACAGGGTCTCGAGACTCTATGACGGAGACTGAGACCGAGAGTTGTTAAGAGAGCGGCGGTAGCAGCAGCACATTTGAATAACTAGTTCGAGCTTATGCACGATACTTTCAATATGGTTTGGTCTATCAGCCGCCTTGGCGTATTGCTTAACTTTGACATTTCCAATGAGGAGTTGCAATCCGCGAAACAGGTTAAAGCCCAAAGCGAATGCAAAGACCCAGAGAGACTCTACCACCACTACCTCTCGCCTATTGCAAATTTAGCGCGCTCCAGCGACACAATTTCTATGCCAAAAGTCCAAACATATGGCGGCGGCTCCACAGCAAAAAGCGCGCATAATTAAATTTGTGCAAACGCACACACACACACACACACACCCATATACACTTGCACGCCCACCTACATAGTATTCGCTTACATGTGCTCCGGTTCGCTCCTCATTCTCTCTCTGTATTTCATCTATTTTGCCCATTCATTCGCCGTTCCATTCATGCGGACTTGCACGCGCTGCGCCATGCAGGATGCGCAGTGATGTCCACTCTCTCTTTGGGGGCTCCCTCTCTTTTGGGGGGTTCTCTCTCTCTCCCTCTCTTAGGCAAGAGTAGTGGGCGGGCGGCCAGCTGTTTGCGTTTTGTTTTTGACGTCAATGTCAGGGGACAACGACGACGACGACAGGACGTTGGCAGGCCAGACCAGAGTGTGAATTATTCATGGACTTGCACTGAATTTACAATATGTTACAGCTTCCCAGGATAAAGAGAAAGAAAGAGAGAGGAGCAGACCGCCTCGGGGGACCTTCTTTGGGGGCGGCTTAGTAGTAGTGGGCGTGGGCGTAGCAACATATTGCGAGCGCTAATGAAGTGTTATACGATAAGTGTAACAGCAGGCAGCAGGCAAAAGGCTAGGACCAGGAAGCAACAGTTGGAGGGCTTAATAAAGGCGAAGGCGGTGGAGTAACAAAAGGACCACAAAGTTGACTTTAAGAAAAAGAAAAAACTCTTGGGGTTGAATTCCGAAAAGATGGGATATTCATTCTATAAGAAAACTTCTCCTAACTGAAGGGGTTTTATTACCATTTAAAGGTCTTAAGGGGTTTCTTTAAAAAGAAAGAAGTGTGCTAAATATTTCGAATGATCCTTTAACATTAGGGATATCCATGCTATGAGAGACCTCCTCCTAACTAAAGGCCTTTCATTACCATCTTAAGATCTTCAGATCTTCAGGGGTTTTCTTAAGAAGAAAAAAGTGTGCATAATATTTCTAATGATCCTTTAACATTAGCAATACCCATGCTATAAGAGACTTTATCTTAACTCAAGGCCTTTATTACTTTTTATTGCCATTTTAAGATCTTTGGGGTTTTATTGAGAAGAAAGAAGTGTATTTAATAGTTCTGTGATCCTTTAACTTTAGGAATATCCATGCTATGAGAGACCTTCTCCTAACTCAAGGCCTTTATGGTCTTTATTACCATTTCAAGTTATTAAGGGGTTTCCTTAAGAAGGAAAAAAATGTGCTTAATAATTCTTATAATCCTTTAACAATAGTTTTTAAAGATCATTATCCTTAAAGCAGTTCCATTAAAGAACAATATCACTAGAAATTACACCAAATCGATCATTAAAAACCCCTTACTTAAGGGAACCCCCATATCAGAAAGTCATTCCACGAAACCATTAGAAAAGTCATAACTTTAAGGCCTAGAATTTCGTAATTACCCCCACCAGCAGCAGCAAAACTTAGCTGACAGTTGGACATTTTTCAAGCATTATCTTTCCAAAGAAACCTTGAAAGTGAATTCATTATGGGCTCCCGCCAATAAGGTCGCCCCCAGTCAGCTCTCTGTGACTCATCCGCGCATTGCCAAATTGGGGGTTATGTCTATTTTGCATATATGCAGATGTTCAAAGCATTTGTGAAAGGCACCAGACCAGGCCAGACCAGACCATTGTGGATCTCCACGATGAGCCCCCACGAAAGATGGGCTCTCTGGCGGATTAGGATAACTGCAAATTGTGGGGGTATCAATGGAGGAGTCTTTGGGTCTCACCTTTTGCTTATTTTTTCCTTTGCCTTCTCCTTAATTTTTTGTTGTATTTTGTTTTTGGTTTACTTTCACAACGATTTCCGTTTGGCAAATTGTTGGCGATGACGACGACTACTGCTGCTGCTGCTGCTGCTTACGTACTTTCCTCGCACAAACATATGTTGGCGATAAGCTAAGCCCCAGCACACACGCCCCCGCACAGCCTTCTCCCTTCTATTTGCGCTTTTTTCGCTGTCTATTTTTATACATATTAGGTTATATTTATAACGAAGCAAACGAGGACGTCACTGAGTGTCCCTGTGGCTGGTGCAACACTGCGTATACGTTATATTTTTTTGTGACTTGTTCTCAATTAGCCAATTTGCATGGCTTTGGCCAATTCGCACTTTCTTTTCAAGGCAAAAGGCATTTGATGATGATGATGATGATGATGGCCATTTACATTGTAGCCTCATTTACCATTTACCAAGCTCACGAAAAAAATATAAAACGAAAAACGAAACCGAAGCGGGGCCAAAACCGTAGCAATTTTTCAAGTTAAAAGGCAGTTCAGTTTGGTTTCTGCTGCTCTTTTTTTAAGTTTTTTTTTTTTTTTTTTTTTTGTGAATTGTGGGAGCGCACCTTTCACTTTACCAACACCAAGCGGCAAGCGGCGAATGATGCAGCCTGGGCATAAAAATTGAAAAGAAATAAAAGACTCTGCGGCTAAAAAACAAAAAAAAATGCTGTGCACAACCGCCGCTCCACACAAAGAAAACGATACATACATAATGATCTGCACACGCACACTGCTGCAGTTTTTTTTCTTCACTTTGTTTCTTTTTAAATGTGAAAGGTTTTCGCTTGCTGCAACATTATTTAATCAATCCAAAATTGTGGAGCAAGCGAAAAAAAAAAGCTTAAAAATCGACAAAAATGTATAGACATAAAAACAAAATCAAAGGCAAAAGCAAAGGAGATAAAGAGCGGGGAAAGAAAGAAGAAAGAAGAAAAAAAAAAAAGAAAAAACTATAACCAGTTTAATTATTTTATGAAATTGTATGTTTGTGTAGCGCTTTTTCACCCTTTCCTGGTTTCCAGAGAGAGAGAGAGAGAGATAGAGATGGAGACCCCAAAGACTGGAAATTTGAATAAAATTGTATAATGGGCAATCCGGGGAACCGGCAACACCAAGACACACAGACACACACTCGCTGGAACATGTGTATGTTAATTTTTTTTTGGGTGCCGTAAGATAAAGAAAAACCCCTCTGGCGGCTATTTTTTATTATTTCACCTTTATCGTTTTCAAAGTAGCTTTGCCTGATTGGGTCCCAAAAGTGACGTGCGACACCTGGCAGAGAATCCAAACTGAAAGAATTGAGAAGCTGAAGAATTGTGAAGCAGAAGAACCGTTCTCATAGAACGATTCTTTGACTCTGCACGTGACAGTCGCACAGAGCAACAGGTTTTTTTGTGAATTGCCAGTCGAAACGGGGTCAAGCGATTGCATTTCACAGGCTCACCACCAGCTCAGTCTCAGTCTTCGTTCCAGTCTCCGTCTTCATTTCCCGATCGCCTGTGTTAAGCAATCGATTGCCATCAGGTCGAAGCTAAGCCGCTCAAGCGGTTTTTGTGGCTCAAGTGCCGCCGCCAGGCCACTCCAAAAACTCCACTGCTTTCCACTTGAGAAGGCGCCCTTAGCCATTTCTCCCGGTAAGCCGCACAGTCGCGCTTTCATTGGAATACCCAAACACACACACACACACAGAAATTGGAGAAGTGACAAGGCTGGAGAGGAGGCCAAAGCCCACCTGAAAAACGTGCAACAAACGATGCTCCCAGGTCCACGGTGGAAAAACGTTATAAGAGCTAGCCATTCATAACTGTTACCAATATGAACCTGTGTCAGGTTGTTTGGGAAGAATTTGACTTGTATTAGCCAGAGAATTGGTATTTATAGCAGGAAACTTTGATTTAAAGAAGAAGGTATTAATGAGAATAGGAATAGGCTGAGATTGGGTATATTCCAGGGAACTTTGATATAAAGAAGGATGTATTCATGAGAATAGGTATAAATCCCATGGAACTGTGATATAAAGAAGGATGTATTAATGAGAATAGATTATAGCCCAGCGAGATTTCTTATAAAGAAGGATGTATTAATGAGAATAGGTATATATCCCAGGGAACTTTGATATAAAGAAGGGTTAATGAATGGGAAAAAGTTTAGGCTGAAAATGGGTATATCTCCCAGGGAACTTTGATATAAAGATATGAGAATCTCAAGGAACTTTGATATATAACTGGATGTATTA
>JAEIIH010002288.1:0-14419 GCA_018904745.1 Drosophila orosa
ATGAAAATTCCAACAAAAGAGCTTAGTATATTTTTTGATGGAGAATTTTACACTTGACTGAATATTTTCCATTAATTTTTGGTATGAAGAAGATTTTCTTGAGGTAATAAATTAAAGAATGCGTTCGATATCTTTAAGATTGCCTTGAACTTTTTCTCATTATTCTGACTATTAACTGACGCTCGACAGGCTTGGCCAATTTTCCCGGAGCAGCTAGACGCAACTATGCCAACTACTTGCAAAAGTTTGTGTCTCGACGCTTTTCCCCCGAGGCCATAACACCTATCATTTGCATCTAGTCGTCCCCTGGTTTGCTACTGGCTTGCACTGGTTTTCACTGGCTCTTCCTGCCATTTTCCCGCTGACTTTTCCCGTGCGACCGCGAAAAGTTCGATTGCATTTTTGGCGGGGCGGCGTATGTGGCACGTTTCTCGGTGGCTTTGCCACCGCATCACGCATACGCCACGTTGACTAATTAAACTAATCTCCTCGCTTGCCTCGATGGCTGGGCAAACACACCTTGAGCTGAAATTATTCGAAAATCCCCTAACATCCTGCAGGAGCCCTGCACAGAATTGTACATATATTTCACTTTATTTTTGCTGTTCAAGTTTTGCTGGGATTTCAGTTTCGGTTCCCCTTATTTTTTTTCTTGGTTTTTTTTCGCTTAGCAATTTAATTTTTGTGCTTCCCTTTCTCTTATTTCTTTCTCCTCCATTTTTGTTGGCTTTCCCGCCGTGTTTGCGTAGCTGAAATTGTTTTCCATTTCAGGTTTTCCGCCCGCCCGCGGGGACCGAAAAGCAGGAGCTGGAAGCTAAAAGCTGGATGCCTGGGAGTCGCCACTGCGGCTCCCTGTTGGGTATCCCATTTCAAGTGGCACTGTAGCCACAACCTGTGCGATGATAACGAGTAAATGCTGCTCAGGGCATTGCGAATTGCATTGGGTTTCCCACAAATTTATGCTGCTTCATTCGGGGATGTTTAACAGTTGGAATGAGTTTTGGCGACAGCGGCGGATATCGTAAATAATCTGGGCTTTGCTGGGCCTTCTATAAATGATCGTTAGTAGGCATATATTACTTACATTTTCTAGTCTAGGCTTAAAAAAATGGTTATATTCTTTCTTTACACAATATATACATTTTTAAAAATTGAAACAAAATAGGAAAGGGAAGGAGGAGAGTTCAGCTATAAGAACCACAAGCAGTATTTAAAGACTTGTCTATTTTTAAATGAGAAATATAGATAAAATCATAATATATTACAATTAAATACTAAAATAAAAGGTTTTTAGTATGAAATAAATGAAAAAAAAAAATAGTATTAAAATGTATAAGCTCTCTAGAAATCACTAGGATTTTTAAGACCCTTAAAAAATGGTCTAACAGTAAGCAAAGCATTGCAAAGCCATGTACATTTTTGTATCATAGTTTTTCACTCCTTCTTAGGGATTCTAAAAAACCCCTGGTGATTAACTGTGGCAAACCCGATAAATTAAAGAATGTACTTTACAAAAATATAGAAAATATAAACAGAATTTTTTGAAGAAATTCATTTAATTTAATTTTAATTCCAAAAACGCAATTTATAGGTTATTTTCCCTTAATTTCCTCATAACTTCTCAAGCTACCCTGAACGTTTAATAGGCATGCAAATCGATTAGTGTTCACCTCTTGATTCCATATATAACTGAATATTGTTCTCGTCTTGGCCCAGTTAGTTCAACTTGGCAGACTGGCGACTGATGTTCTTGGACCGCAGCAAACGTGATGAAAATGAAACCGAAGGTGAGTTGAGAGTCACAGCCATAGGACATAGTTTCATTGAACAAGACTATCAACATGCACAGGTCACTACTGCGATGATGCTTCTCTTCTCTGCAATTACTGCGGTGGAGTCTCCCTTTATCAACTTTATGTCCCGGAGTTTTCCCACTCAAATGGAATCCCCCATTAAGGGCTTAAGCAGGGCTCCAGAATGCGACAATTACGACACTATCAACGCGTGGTTCAGTAAGCAGTTAAGGCTTAGCAATATTTTAGAAGATAATATCTTACATCTGGATACACTGTTAAACACAACGTGCGATTTCTACGAAAATTATGTCATGCAATCCTTATTCGAAAATATGGAGAAAATTTACCATCTGAATGGAGACCAACGGAACAGAGAATTTCCAAAAATGAGCGGCAATCTCGGAAAAGATCTAGATAAATTATTATCCATTATGAAAAAAGAAGTACCCAAAGGCCTTAAGAAGCACAAGTGCTGTGAAGAGCTGGAAAAATCACTAGATGAAGTCAAAGAAGCTCTTCAGGATAAGTGGGAGGATATGCAAAAGGAAAATGCAAAAGACATTGAAAAAGACAATGCCAAAATCAAAGAAAAACTGCGAGAAGAACAAGAAAGCCTTGGGGAGCAACTAGAAGACGTACAGATGCGATTAGAAAATATACCAGAGGAAACTGGATCTAAAACCAATACCAAATGTTGTGCAAAGCTCAATAGAAAAATTAAGGGCTTGCTAAAAGAATTACATAATTTGAGGGACGAAGCTAATGATAATAACGATGAATTTAAGGAGAAGCTGAAGAAAATTCAAAGGAAGCTGGACAAAGAAGATAAAAAGGCTAAGGATGCGGGGGAAACTCTTGAAAAGCGAGAGAAAATTACTAAAGAAATGGTGGATAAGTTCCAAATGAAAACTAAAGGTAACGATTGTGCTGAAAAAGAATTAGAGGAAAAAACTAAGAAGCTGGAAAATCTCGTTAAAGAACGTGCCGATAAGTTTGATAGCCCCGCAAACAATTTGAATATAACTCTCTGCCGGGAGAATGGTGAAATGCTGGCCAAGATTGAAGCTCAGCTGGAAAAATTAGTGAAAGAAAAGAAAGAAAGAAACTCTGGAAATTCGGGAGCCGAAATTGGAGGCGCCGGAACTAATAATGCAGATGGTTCTCCGCCTGAAACAATCGAAGATCGTGCTAAAAAACTTCTGGAAGAAGCAGAGAAGCTGCGAGAAAGCCTTAAAAATTCCGAGTCCTGCTGCGAGAAAACTGAAGATCTTCAAGGTCTCGGCGACAACTTACTGAAATCAATAGATCAGATGAACGAGGCATACGATGAGCATATCAAAAACCGCGACTTAGATTTGGATGAAATCAAAAGCTTGCTAAAGGAAGCGACAGATAAACTGGGATCTATTAAAAATGACAGCACAAGGCACAAAGATAAAAGTGAAAACGAGGCTGGAGACGATTACCAGAATCAAATAACAAACGTTCAATCAGAGCTAGTCAAGGCCAAGGATGATTATAAAAATCTGCAAAATAAACTTAATGAATTACTAAAGGCAAGGGACGACTTTGACAAAGAGTTCACTAAAAACTTTGATTTTCACATGAAGGCATTAAACGTGAACTGGATAAAAGCGGACGAAGACATACGTTATGTGGAAGAAGGCAATCGCTTTCATTTTAATGGTCTCGAGTCCCTGCAAAAGGACATAAGTGAATTAGAGGGTGAAGTCGGGCGTCTAGAAACCCAGGAAAAAAACAATATGGAAAAGTTAGCGAATATGGAGAAGCAAATAACTCAGTGCCATAGTTCCTGCAGAGATTTAGACCAAATGAATGATCTTATGGACCAAATTGAGGATTGGGAGAGGTTTTTCAAAATAAAATTTGCAACTACAAAAAGAACGACAAGAAGTAATGTAATGATAGGTGGTATTGATGCTGCAACGGCCACGATGCCACACGGATAAATTTGTTGATTTATAAAATGTATTCTTACTTGTAATAAATACATATACATATATTGGAGTCGGTAATTGTTTTTTATTCAAAACTTCATCACAGTTTAGACCGGTTTAGACTTCTTAGTTTTCATTTAAAATCCTTGGATTTGTAAAACCTATATACTTAAAAATATGACTTATGGGGATTCCTATTAATTACAAAGATATTTCTGGGAACTTCTCGGTCTTCCCCGGAAGCCTAATAGCCGCAGCATGCAAATCAATTGCTCGGCTCCAAATATGGCCAATATTGCTCTCTTTTTAGCCATGTTAGTTGAACTTCTCACTTTGGCGACTCAGGTTCATGGAGCGCAGCAAACGCGATGAAAATAAAACGGAAGGTGAGCGCTCAGGTGTTTGAGAGAGTCGCAAATATGGCATTGTTTCATTCAACAATCGTAATATCAGGTCACAACAGCAAGTGCGTCACTGCTGCAACTGGTGCTCTTATCTTCAATCACATTGGTGGAGTTTTACCATCTTAATGAGCACTCCAAAGGTATTCCCAATAAAATGATGAGGTCATCAATGGAAAACTGTGCGGACTATAAAGATATCAGGAAGTGGTTTGAACTGCAAGATGCTGCTGTTAATAGTTTACAAAGACATTATGACCAAATGGAGAAGGCTCTGGGTACAAAAGCTTCAACGAATTGCTGTTTCTACGATAAAGATCTCATGCAATCAGTTATGGATAATGTCAACCAAATTGACCAACAGAATGGACTTAATGGCAGAAAAACCGTAAGTCCCAGCGGTGAACTGAGACATGATTTAAACAATATTATTCCCAGGATAAAAAAACTAGTCACCACGGGTTTTAAAAGTTGCTGTTCAAATAAGGAAGAATCTCTCAAGAAAATCAAAAAGGATTTCAAGGAACAACTGGTAAATGTCAAAGAGAAATTCAAATCAGATGAGTTTTCCAAAGATATGAAAGATCTTGAGGAAATGCACCAGAGTCTGAAGTATAAAATAAAAGATATTAACGAGGAATTCGCTAAATTGGAAAGTAAAACGATGAGATCTGATTACCAAACCAGCTGTTGTGCAGAATTAAACACAAAAACTAAAGCCTTGGAGAATCAAATAGAAGCTGTGGAAAATGAAAACGATGAAAAAATCAATCAGTTTGAGAATCAGTTGAAAGATTTCGAAAATATGCTAAGGGATGTGAAGAATAGGAACAATGGTGTCAAGAACTCTCTTGAATCTCAAGGGGAAGCAGTTGAAGAGCTTGAAAGTTGCGAAAATTATAATTTTAATTGCTGTGAGCCTTGTTTAGATAAATTAGTTGACAGACTTAAGGAACTTGAAGAACAGATTAAGTCATTAATCGATAAGGTTAATTCTCAAGCCGGTAATCATAAAGACATCAACAATTGCCTGGAAAATGACAAAAGGTTGGATAAGATCAAGGATCATCTCTTTGACCAATCGAAGATCCTAAAACCTGATAATAACTCTGACCAATCGAAGATCCTAAACCCTGCAAATAACTCTTTACCACAAATTATATCTGCTTTGGCTAATGAAAACTTAAAGGAACTAAATAAGAAACTCGAAAATGAAATAAAAGGTTTACAACAAGCTGCCAGCGAGTCTGAGGTTTGTTGTACAAATGTTGGCAAACTCAACGCCTCCGCAGTGCAATTACAAAATAAAATTGAAGAGATGGAGCAAATCAAAGCGGACATTATACAACAAAATAATAATAATAATAAAGAACTTAAAAATCAGCTAAAAGATAATCTGTCTAAATTAGATGACATACAAAAAAATAAGGATAATATAAAAAATAAGGAAAAAGAGTTAGAAAAGCTAAAAAATCTCCTACCAATGCTAGAAAAGGTCAAGAGTGACCTAAAGGTGCAAGAAGGCGATGTTAATGAATTGTTTAATCAAGATCATAATAATAATAATGATAATAATGAAACGGCTGTTGATATATTGAATAAAACAGTTACGGAATCTGAGCATATCTGGGGTGAAGTGGATCAAGAATTGCTTAAACACCCTAACAATCGTTTAAGTATGCTAAGCACTGATCTTATAACAAATGTCAAGCCAAGTTTAGAAGGCCTACAGCAAAAGGAAAATGAGTATTTAATGCCAAATAAAAATCTTGAAGACCAAGTTAGCAAATGTGCAGAGGGGTGCAAGGCAGTGGAGAAAATGCATGAAAACCTTAAAATCCTCGATGATGTTAACAAAAAAATATACCCCAATACTAAATAGTTTTAAATGCTGTATTAAATATTTCTCGAAATTAAATTGTAATAATTTTATTTTACTCGCTTTCAGATTTTTTCTTTTTAAAAGAGTTTAGTCACCTTTATACTTAGATTTCAGTTGTCCCTGTAACACTTGTCAGGTTTGGTAACTTATGTATATCGATATCATCTGTTAGGATTAAAGTCTACAATGAAAGATACCTGGAATGCAACATCAATGTTTGAGACGGAGTCCCCGAAGATCGACGATGCCCTGAACATTTGCCATGCGATTCAGGAGGATCTAGAGGATTGTCTGGCCTCTGTGGAGGGCATGAACCAGAAATACAATGCCCCCGGACGCTATGTCATTTCAATGCCAGCCTTCAACGATGTTTTTATGGTGGCCAGCACGAGAACCGATAGTTCGTCCTTGCTGGACGGTGACTGGGAGCTGGAGATTCTCACCCAGCTATATGAAGCTCGTAGTGCCCAGGAGCTGGATGAGTCCTATATGGATGTGCGGTACAAGTTCATCAAGCTGAAGACGGAAATGGAGGGCGCCCTGATCTATTTCCAGCGTGTGGCAGACACCGCAAACCGCCAGGAGCGTGTCGTTCATTATATTCTGGAGACTTCTGAGAAGCGCAAGAAATGCCTTTGCAGACATTAGAAAAATACAGAAAATATAGAATGTACGAATATGAATACATATACGAAGTCGAATAATAATTCGTGACAACTATTCCGTCAAAGTCCGAGAGCGTGCGCAAATTGCAAATTGTGTCGACACTTGGCAGCTTTTATTAAAAATTACTGTCACCATTAGCCGACTGGCACAGAGAACTTTCCAGGCAAAACAGGACAGGACAGAGCTTGGCGAGAGGGCAACTTTCCAAAACTCATTTGGCCTGACATGAAAATGAGGCAAAGTTTTTATCAGAGTCTCGGGTTTTTTTTTTTTTATACCGTCAGTACTCGTTGAAATATACATACAGGGCATGTTGCACAAGTGCATAACTAGGTAATAACCAGCTAGAAAGAAGGAATAGTGAAGATCTTGGCTAATTTTTAGGTATATACTCTAGAGTTCTGAAGTGAAAAATGTTGATAGGAAAGGCTGTAAAAAAACCCTAGATAGTCAACACTTAAAGAGAAGATGATGATCATAGAAGCATTTACTTTTAACCATTAAGTACTTATGTAGATATAGTTTAGGTAATAAATTCAAGTATATTCGAATATCCTTTTTAAGCTCAATTTTTATGAAATTTTCTCTCACTCTTCCGATCACCAGGTATCCCTTAGTCTGTCCCCTCGACCATATACATCTTTCTTCTTTACTTTTTCTTCTTGTCGCCGCGACAACAAGTTTCTCCTGACGTTGAGCATGATGATGATGGTGATAGGACAGTAACAAGTCAGCTGCATGTTTATGTGCACGACAATGGGTAAATACAAATACTACGGACATGCGAGGGAAGAAAATATATATGAAGAATAAGGGGAAACATGAGAAATTGCCTGAACAAAACTTGAGATAATGTAATGCAAAAGTGGCCCAGGACCAGACGCAACTTTTCCATAACGCTGTTTTCCAACTTTATTTTGTTTTTCTTTTTGTTTTGTGTGTAACATAATATTTGTGAGCATTTTGTTGCTCTCCTCTCCAAAAAAAAGGGGAATCCCCGGCACTTCGTTAGAGAGAAACAAGGACCTCGTGGCCGGCCAACTGCTGGACAGCTGCAAGGACATAAAACAGTGAAGTTTTGCATATTTAAAGTAATATCAAGGGGAAAAACAAACTTTTCTTTTTCATTATTATTATTATTATTTTTGTTGTTTCTTTTTTTGTGCTTTATTACCCCAAGGGGGGGTGAATGGGGGAAGAAACGAAGGGACCACGTAGTAGACCATTGAATAAAGGCATCATCACCAGGAGACCGGCTTGGGTTCAAAAGGTGTGTTCATTGAGTGAATGCTGCAGGGCAAAGGGCGAAGTTCACGCTGGCATAAAGGGGGATTGAAATGCAGCATGAGCTCGGAATTAGTTGAACTTAATTTGGTTTGCTTCTAATAAAAGGCTCTACCTTAAATCGGTTCATTATTTCAATGACTATCCGGTGCATTCGCCACATAAATTTTGGCCGGCGTCATTTCCTGCAGCACTCCCTCGCCGTATATATGAAGATTCGCCTGAGTTTACGTTTTTGTGCTAGGTATTTGTAGCTTTCAAAAGGTATGTTGTGCTTTATAATTAGACTTGAAACAATTAAATAAGGTTATAGTTATTATTTGAAAACATATTGGTATACCCAATAAATTTATTAAGCTTTAAATCATTTGAAATGCTTTCAAAAATGTGCAATGAAATTATTTTGGTTTGTTTATTATATTTGGACATTTTTATGGCATCCTGCTAATGAAAATAATAATCATTATAAATTTTAACATATAGTTCCATCCAAAATATAATTAAAATATGATTATAAACCGAAATAATTTCAATATAAAGTAATACAAATATTATTTCAAGTTTCTTCTTCAAAAATAATCTCTAGACAATCATTAATATTTATAAAATAAAAGTTTGATCACATTTTCATATGTCCAGCAAGGGTAAATCATCGTTATTATTCATTTTAATAGATTTCTTATTATTAAGTACTTCAGACATAAATTGTAATTCGGAATATATATCACTTTTCACAATTATTCGCTGTGAGGTCATGACTTGTGAATTTTTGTTGGACTTGCAATCAATTGCATTAAAATATTTTTAGCCAAGTTATATGCCCAGTATCCCATATTCGATGCACTGCCCGATATATGTATATAGTTCCTCCTGGTTATTTATACGCTGCTCGTGCTCCGAGTGTGCCCAATGGTGGGAGCTGGAGCAAACATTCGCCCATTAAACAGCGCTTTATGGGGCCTACGTCTCCGCACGGCCATCGATTGATATGAGTATGAGAATTTATTAGCGCTTTAATGGCCCCAGTCTCCTCAGCAAGCAGACCTATCGCAGAATGTGGAATGCTCCCAGGAGCACAAGGCAATTCCGAGTGCAGATGTGAGTGCCCCGAAAGCCAGCAACCCTCTAGCAATTTGTGGAGGACCCTTGGCTGCAAACAGGCATTGTGTCTGTTTGGTTTCTGCCAACTAAAAACAGCGGCCAAAAATCAAAGTCGAAAATGTGCTAAAACCGTCAAAACGGCTTGAATGGGATGTGTACATATATATGCTTGTGTTTGTGTGTGGATGCCCACTTCCGGCCACCTCGAGCTCTGGGCTAAGTGTATCCGGAGTCTGGCCATTGGCATTTGAGCTGAAGAGCTGCTGTAGGTTGCTGCCCCAGCTGTGGCGGCGGCCATTTATAAAAGATTTGCCAAACAAGTTTGTTTAATTAAGATTTCCTGCGGGCCAGTTGATTGACTTTAAGTGCCGGGGACCTAACCGAATTAATGAGCCACGTCCCAGGGATGAGCTCTCTCTCCTCCGCCTGGGGAAATTTCATCCGCAAGTCAACGCTGAGAATGCGGGAATGCGAAGTGGTCCAGTCGTCGTCTGGGGGGAATGAATGAATAAATATTTGCTAGACCAATTTATGTGAAACACTCCTTTAATGGGTAGACTTATGATTTAATAGGAATCCAAAGTAATTAAGTTACTCCATGTACCTTATAATTATTACTATTATTTTTCACTTGACTGGTTTATTAAAGCCCCAAGTAAATCCTTATTTGCTAAAGCAATAAAACTATCCTAACATCTGAGCCCTGGCCCCAAAAAGGGATTCCATGTTAACTGAATTAATGACACAAACCAGAGCGAAAAAAAATGCCAAAAGTAGACAACAAACAAGGAAAAATTTGCCAAAGAAAAAGGCCGCAGTTCATAAATATGTAGGAATCCCCTTCAGATGAGAGAGAGAAAAAGGGAAGAAAACACGCTAAGCACTTCCGTATGAATAAATATTTAATCAATCAATTTCGACAATTTTCGTTTTCGTTTTCGGGGCTCGTCAAATGCATAAACAGAATGGATACAATTTCATTTGCCCCAATGGATGATGATGACGACGATGATGATGGGGCTTTTGTAGCTGTCGTTGAGGCATAAAACAAGTCAGACACATAAAAGTAGATTTGATTGAAATGCTAATTTCCACAGATTACCAACGGAAAAAGAATACTCAACTCGACTCGACTCGACTCTCTAAAAGATGGCCAGTCATTGGGGACTTGCGTTGCCTCGCGACTTAGTCATCGTCATCATCATCATCACCATCACCATTATCGTCAGTATCGAAATATCTGTTGAGTGAGGACCTTCTGGCCAAATGACAGGACACTTCCCCAGTCGAAAGCCATCAGCCACAGGAGCCCCTCTGCTTCGGCTTCATTTTCATTTTCAGTTTCAATTTCGTTTTCATTTTCAATGCGATTGATTTGCCCTGAATGCTCCTCGTTTTCCCCAAAAACAGTTTTCCCCAACTGCGATTATCGCCGGGCAACATTATTAGTTTGCCTTGGCTGTCAGTGACAGGTTACACACAGGGTTACATTGAACTTGGGATTTTCCCCGGCTTCTTGTTATCCCGGTGCTCTCCCATATATTCTAAATTGTGTTTGAGGTCGCAAAGGGTGACGAGAGTGCGTGGAGCAGGCCTCATGGCTTTGCTTTCGGATTTTGTGTGGCATTTTGTAATTGAATTTCATTCGATGCTCATATTGAAATTTTAATGAAACGATGACGTGAGACCATGGAGAGGGAGGAGAGGCCATGATGTCATGCCTGGCCAGACTTCAAAGCTTCGAATCGGAAATTAAAAGCTGAAATATGTGTATTTAGCTGGTCTTAGTTTCTTAGTTAAATTGTTGCCATTCTCTTTGCTAGCTTATGCGGGGAATTAAGTGATTTTATGAAGGATTCAAGTCTTTTTGTTAAAATATACTTAAGTGTCTCAACAATAACTACAAATATAGTTAAATTAATTGCTGAAGAAAAAATTATATAATCACTTTAGTCTATGCTATGAATTACTACTCAATATTGAAGCCCTATTTTCTTAGTAAAATAAGCAGAGCATCAATGTTACTATATTCAGCCAAAGAAGGTGTCTGCCATTAAAAACTGTTACATTTTCAGAAGTTTCTTGTTAAACAACAAAGTAAGATATCTCCTTTTATAATGATATCTCTTTCTGCGATATTTGCCTTCTAACTCCACGTACAAGTTTGGAATTTATCTTGGCACTCGAATAGAGTTCTGCAGGGCACTCATTCAGTCAGCCGGTTGAGTTCACTCAGTCAACTCGGTTATCGCACACACAATGCGTAGTCACAACATTGAGGCCAAGTTTACTTGAGCATGAAGCTGAGAGTTTGTGACAAAATGCGACTCCAAGCGATTCCGAGGGACTAAGGGCTGGGAAGTGAGGATTCCGGACTCCGGACTCCGGACTGCGGAGTACATTCCCCCGACTATGACAAACTGCCGCAGGATTCGAGGAGCAGCTGCAACATGCCACAGTTGCCACCAGCTGGAGTGATAAACGCGTTGCACAATTGCTGCCGCCGCCGCCGCTGCTGCTGCCGAGATTTGCCAGCTGACAAAATGCTTCTGACATTTTTGCAAGTTAACAATAAAAATATTTCATATAATTTAACGCTGCTGCTGCGTTTGGCTTCGTCTACAGTTTAGTCCTCAGCTTCAGTTTCAGTTATAGCATTTAAGCTTCATTTTTAGTTTCTGCTTTTGACTCTTTAGCTTTTTTGTCAAATTTTTTTTTTTGGCAATAAGTCGAGCGGCAGCCGACGAACTTGAAGAATGTCCTTCCTTATTTATTGCTTTTAACATATTTGTTTGGCCCCAAGGCAATCTGTCTTTGTGAGTGTGTGTGGTGTGTTCGCAAATGCAAATTTTCCGTCTCAAATTTTCCGACTTTGTCTTTCATTTTGGGTTTTCTCATGGCAAAAGTTTCTTGGACGAAAACAAAGGGGCCCTTGACAAAGTGCAGCTGCCTCGGCATTGCTCGGGGGTTACCATTTTGCGAAGGGCGGTCAATGAAAAGTTTATTGTGCTCCGAAAAGAAGTCACAGCGGAAGTTCCTTTTGGCAATTGTGTGTGTGTCTGTGTGTGGGGAAAGCACCAAATAAATTGTGAATGGCGCTGGCAAGTGGCCTGAAATTATGGTGAAAAGTGTGCATGCGACCGAAGTATTTTTCCATTCCCATTTTGAAGTGTTCACATAAGTTTTAAGCTAAGCTAGGTTTATTTTTTTAATTACTCTCAGTTAACACTGTAAAAAGGTAAGGACAATTTTTAACCTATAGATTAATATATATATATTAACAATGAAATATAATTTTTAATAAGCAAACAAATCAAGCAAACAATTCTATCGAGGAATATTGTATGAATGATCGCCTCCGGCCTCATTATCGGTATACCTGTAAGCCAGTGGCAATTCATCTTCCGGCAACATTAGAACCTGCGCAGCCGTGCCCCTAATTGCTTGCTTCATCTTGAATATTGCGGCATTGGCCCTGTTAATACGTGTACGGACGCGTTCCAGTCGATCCTCGAGACTGTTGTACTGCTGCTGCGAGAACTGGGCATCCTCGGAGCGATCCAAAGGCACCACCACATTGTCCGCACTCACATCCGTGGGCTGCCAGCTAAGGGAATCCTCGAATTCATCGTCAGACATTTAAACAAAAAATAATATACGGTTTGACTTTAGATTTTAGGTTTTAGATTTTAGATTTCTGATTTTAGATTTTTGATCTTTGATGTTGCTCCAGTAACGATGTCTAAAAATAATGAACACGCTTCAGGGAGAAATCGTAGTTTAAGAGCTGACACTAAAAGCAAGGCCTACTAATTTGTTTAGTTACATTTACATTTAGCATTTCCTCCCATAAACTCACAACGATCATGTTTTAACTGGGTCTGAAGAAAATGCAAAATTCCTTAAGTCATCGCCTCCCACTTGGCATGTAATCGAGTGTGAAATGTGTCCGGCAGGGTCATAAAATCAGAAATCAATTAAAGCCATTTAAGAGGGCGAGACGGAGCAAGGATATGGTTGTCGTCGGCAGTCGTTGCCAGGGCACAAGGCAAATAAATCTCTGAAACGAGTCTCCCTCTCTCTCCCGCTCTCCTTGGAGGATGGCAAGGATGTCCCACAGTCACAGGACTCGAGCAAACGAAATCAAAGTCTATAACTTAACGACTGCAATGAGAATGATGCTGATGACGATGTCGACGATGTGGCACGCCCTCAAGGCCCAGCCCAGCACCACCACCCACTGGGAAACAGCAGAACGCTGGAAAAAAAAAGGAACGCAAGACAAAAGCCGAAAAAGACGGAAATGCAGCATTCATTCTCTCGCGTTGAGCTCTCCCCGCTGTCCCATCACTCTAGCAGCCTGTTTTTCGCCTTCATGTGCTAAATATTTGCCAGTGCCATTTCTTTACTTTTGCTCTGGCCTTTGTCGCCAAACTGGATTCCGATTCTCATACCCATTTACATTCCCATTCCCACTGCCACTGCCATTGCCATTGCCATTCTCATACCCCCCACGATCCCCATCGTAATAAAGCAATAAATCTGCTGCGGAACGGCTCCTCCTTTATAATAAATTCCTTTACGCACAAAAACACTTACAAATGACTTTTTGTTCAATGGAATAAATGGCATGTCTCTATATATATCGCTGGCATATATACTCGTTCCTATATGTATGTATGCCTCTCTGCGCTTGCATGTCTATGGCTGCTCCCAGTGCCGCAGCACACTCTCGACTTCCTATTTCTTCTGGGATTCGCTGAATCCACTATTGATAATGCCATTTGGCATTTGCCTTGTGGCCGGGCTTTGACTTTTGCAATGTCTTTCACTTTGTGGCTTTTGCTATTGAAAACCAACCGAACCCGTTGCGCTGCTAAGTAGGCAACATTTTTCAGCCGGGCCTTGTTTATTTGTTTGTCTCGCTTTTTGGCAGAGTTTGAGCTTGAAATAAATTGAATTTGGGTGTGGGTGTGGGGGAGGGGAAAGAAAATAATGGGAAAATCACACGAAAAGAGGGTTTTATCTGGCTGGTAAATCTGTTCTTGGTTACGGGAAATATACTGGTGGGAAGACAATAAGGAAAAAGGTAATAACTTTAGTAATAGTTTTCAAGATTAAACAAATTTATTTTAATAACGATAGCGAAGAAACGGGGTTTTCTTGCTTTGAAAGATGAAAATATTTGGTTGGAAAACCATACCAATTCTAAAGGAATTATTATACAATTAAGTGGTAAATAAATTAAAGGAATTCTTAGATCTTATTCAATATGTAGTAAAATAAGGGTTTCATTGTTTAAATAACTCTAAAAACTTAAAATATCTCAGG